>JAJGRW010000223.1:0-14549 GCA_025461045.1 Carex parvula | reverse complement strand
ATTATGTATTAGATACTCATGCCATATTTCTCATTGTATGAGAACTTCCGAATCAATTAAACATTAAGTCAAAATAATATTTGTTGTTACTTTTGTATTTCTGACTTGTAATTGCTTGTAAGATTAAGTTTACTGCTTATGATCTCTTTAAAAAGTTTACTGTTCATGCAATAACTCAAGTCTTACTGTGAACCAAGTTTTTTTTTTTTTTCTTAATGTTAAACCAAGCTTTTGTTAATTGAGTTCATATTTTTAATTTTTTCCCTATGTATATGGTCATAAGCTTTTTAATTTCATTTTCTATTCATTTTTATTTCTGTAGAAACAAACTCAGAGTATATTTAGCATTTTAAAATTACAAACATACATACATACAACATGTATTTTTATACAAACCGGAATTTCATAGTTATTTATTTATTTATTTTTCAGTTTCAATTGTAAAATTGTAATATTTATCTTTTGTTTTTTAAACCAAAAATGACGAGACTAACGGTACTTATTAGTTTCGAGACAACTTAAAAGAATACAAACATTTGAACCTTTTGTCTCTGCATTTATAGTTTTACATTTATTCAAGGGCCCCTTCGGAAAAGTCAATGGCATCATCGTGCATTCGTGCCCCCGTCTTGCTCTATTTCTCATTTAGTGAGGATTTGTATCTACTTAATTAAATGCCAATACATTTATAATCTAAGCACTATTAAATCCACTCCATTTAGACCTCTAGGCTATGTTTGGATGACACAAGAATGGCAAAAATAGAGACTATTCTAGAATAGAAGCTATTCAGAATAGTAATGTGCATCCAAACAATATTTTTGCTATTTAGAATAGTTAGAATAGCGGCTATTCTCTATTCCTTGTAAATGTTGGAATAGCTACTATTCGGAAATGTGAAATGAGAGAAAAAAATGTTTCTTTTTTAGATTTCCGCCAACACAATTCCGAAATGACAAATTTGATACCAGTTTCCGCTATCTCCATGCATGTCGTGACAATTCATTTGAGATCCCACTTGCCTATCTTTCTTCTTAATTAACAACTTGTTAACACTATTTTTTATTAGTTACAGCTATTCACTATTCTACGTATACAATCCACATAATATTTTTACTAATTCAAATAGTACCATTTTCACACTAATCTGAAAATCACTATTTTTTCTTTATTCTCATTTACTATTCTAAAATTTCGCTATTCTAGCAATTCTAACTCTCATCCAAACATCATGATTATAATAACATTATTTCTAACTCTGATATAAAAAGAGTTGGGGCGTAATTGTTTGTTAAAGCAATTTAGCGTATCATCGTCATGATTGTAATAACATTATTTCTTTTTGTTACCGTTAACCGTTATCACTATTTCACAATCCGTTGCTTAATATCCAAGGTTAAATGTCCCATCAGAAGAAACATATTCAACGCGGTAGCATAGAAATTTTCTAGGTTCCCTTTACAAATTAGTATTCGGATAATTAATAGAAAATGGCGATCTTCTTGGGGCAGCGGTTATATACACATCTATATATTAATCCTTATATGACAACTATATATTATTTATTAATGAATCATGGCCTCCTACTAACTAATTCAAAACAAAAATGTTCCTAATTTGTCCCTACAAGGCCAATGATCTTACAACTCTACACAATGGCATTTTGTAATATTAACATCCCTACATAAAAGCCTAGTAATGTGTCATTATTTTCCCACAGCAAAAGAGCCGACATTTTTATTAATATCCAAAGATAATTACAAATTAATAAATATACCCAGAAATTCTGAGCAAGATAATGAAATCTAACACTGAAAAATTAAATTTTTTGTTTAAATTATTTGTTAGATTACTTCTTTTGATGTATAATTAGCATATTTAAAATAAAATACGCTAAATTACTTGAAATCATGTTGAATTACACTATATTACATTAAATTACGCTAATTATGTTAAATTACGCTAAAATACGGTAAATTACCGTAAATTACATATGAATATTGATGATATCTTTACTGAGAAGGCGAAAAACGACGACGAAACTTCAAATGGCTATAAAACGGCGCTCGAGTGTCCGATTTCAGCAAATGATCAATTTTCGGAAAGCTTGCGAAAATACGCATGCGTTAATGCTTACAATGCCAGATTTCAAAATTCAAAATTACCAAAAAATAAAGGAAAGAGCCTCAAAACTTGACTTGAAGTTTCCGATTAAGATTTTATTTCTATTATTCAATCAAAGTTGCTCAGTAAATTAGTTATATAATAAACTTGAAAAATACCAATTTTTACTATTTTGGAATTTTTTTACTATTTTTTATGATTTATGAAAGATGGCACAAAATCGGCCTAATTTAGCATAATTTTGCGTAGTTTAGCGTAATTTACCGCATTTCATTATAATTAGCAAAATTAGTGTAATTTAGCGTAATTTAGCGTAATTCAACATAATTTAACATAATTTAGCGTAATTTAATGTAATTCAACATAATTTCAAGTAATTTAGCGTATTTTAGTATAAATATGCTAATTATACATCAAATGAAGTAATCTAACAATAATTTAAACAATAATTTGAATTTTCAGTATTATATTTCATTATCTTGCTCTTCATGGTGTCTCTTAAAAAAAAAAAAAGGGGGGGGGGGGGGGAAGAAATCTGGCCGGTTTCTGGGAGAGGAGAAACCAGTCAGATTCTGGGCGGTATGGGCATTTTTCGAAATACCCAGGATTTCTGAGTATATATTAATTTGTAATTAACTTTGGATAATAATAAAAATGTCGGGCAAAAGAGTCTATTTTTGTGATGTGATGTCTACCAATATTTTAGCACTGTTATCTATTCAATTAGTTCAACATGGTAGAGCTAGAAAATAGAACAAGATGGGACAAAAATTTCAGAAAATGACATAAATGTATAATTATTTTAAACACAAGCATATTATTCTAATTTTTCTGAAAAAAGAAACATGATGAAACAAACATATTTTGGAAAAAAAAATTGAGTCAGAAGTAAGCAAGAGCCTCTTCCTGAAATAACGAGTTATTTTTCATTGATTTCATACTTAAGAAGAAAATAATTCTAGGAAGGTACATTTGGATAAAAGATCTTTATCAAAAGGATTTTCTTAGAAAAAATTGTTGTGTTTTGTTTGATTGTTGAATATATGGGTGATGTTCGGCAAGGTTTCTTTAAGTTTCTTTAAAATTAAAGGAGTCTTATTTAGTTTTTTTAGCCGCTTAATCCTGCTGAATGCTGGTTTTTTTAGCACGGATTAAGATCACCTCCTTTAGCCTTATTTTGCCCGGATCTTAATCCTCTGCCTGAGTTATAAGGCACCTCTACCACTTTCTTTAGCTTTCTTAGCTATCACCCACAGATTAAGACAATCGAACATCGATTCCTTAAGCCTCCTTAAGACTTAATCCTAATACGGATTAAGAGATGTTGCCGAACAACCCCTATAGGAGCTGTTCAAAAACAAGGGATTAAGCATTCTTAAGGTTTAATCCGCTTCGTTTAGCTTTCCTTATTCGCTTAATCCTGCCGAACACATGTTCCTTAGCGCGAATTAAGAACACCTCCTTTAATTAGCGTATAAGGGTTGTTCAGTCTACCTTTTTTTTTAACTTCTTTAATTTTTATCCACAGATTAAAACAACCAAACATCAGTTCCTTAACATTTCTTAAGTTCTTAATTCTTCAGTCTTAATCTTTTATTGCCCAACGGCTCAAACTATATTCAATGAACCATCCATAACAGTTAACAATCCCTATCACAACTAATTCCGTGATCAAAATCACTTTATTTTTAATTTTTCAAACATTTTTCCGTAATCAAAATCATTTTATCCATTGCGTTTAATTGAATGAAAAGTCCAATTTGTGGGGCTTCAGATTTATTATATTATTGCTGACACCATTATTACTTGTCGTCGTACTATGCAAGGTCGTGTAGGGTTCCAAATTGCCACTACACGACAAAGGATTGGTACTAATTATTAATAATTAGAAGAAAAAAAAATGTTGTGTTTTGGAGCCCCAAAATACCGAATTGTTATTCATATCCTCCGTTTTAAAAAATAAAATCCACAAATGCCCTTTTTTTTATTTTTAGTACCAATCCTTTGTTCATACAAATAAATAAATATTGTTCATAAATATTGTTCATACAAATGACAAAATATTGTTCATTTTGGTACACCTGATCTTTTACACACAGACTAGGCCTCTAGATAATGGCCATTCCGAACCGCTTGATTCACTACATGATAGGTATGCGAAGTTTCAATATTTATACGGATCAAGTACGTACGCATCACAAAGTGAGTAAGACAATTCCGAGCGGGAATCAGATCAATTTAGATCTGATGTCTATTGTCAAGGGAGGAGTAATTCAGATCCAGTGCAATACCTGACTGAGTACAATTAGATCTGAGTCGTCAGTTTTTAACTTGGCACAAATCTCGAAACAGGCCCCTATATCTACTTGCGCACCGAATTTCAATTGCTCGGCTGGAAGCTGATTGGAACTCACTGTATTCAGGTACCCAGGAGGATACGGATTCTTGGAGATGTGGGGTCCATGTTAAATGCTTGATGCTCAATTTCTCCTGCTCCTAAGAAAATGATCGAAAGTCTGCCATCGTTTCACAAAAAAAGTCTGCCCGTGTACGGTTCCAGGCAAGGTTGTAAAATGCGGTTCTTATGCGGTATGCGGAAGGCCACCGATACCACATATACGGTATGCGGCCGCATATGCGGATTTTCATGCTGACTTATATATGCGGGTTTTTAACAATGAGAAATGATATATATATAAACAAGTATGCAGTGATATGCGTGATATGCGGTATATATACACAAGTATGCAGTGATATGCGGTGATACGCGGTATATATAAACAGTATTGCAGTGATATGCGGTCATATGCGGTAATATGCGGTATATGCGGTATATGCGGTATGCGGTATGCGGTATGCGGTATGCGGTATGCGGTAATATGCGGTCGAATATGCGGCCGCATATGCGGAACCGCATATTGGGACCGCATATTGATTTTTCATGCGGTCCGCAACCGCATACGCATATGCGGCCGCATGGACCGCATTTTACAACACTGGTTCCAGGTGCCCATTGAGCTAAGACAGTCGAAGAGAATAAAATCACATGTGACCATCAATAAAAATAAATGAACAATATTTTTGTAAAATATTCTGACTAAATGACAAAATAAATATTGTTCATACAAATGTATGAAGTCGTAGATCCAGAACTTTTATTTGTTATATTTTTATTTTTTTAGTTAAAATGTTATTCATGTAAATATTTTTATTTTGAAATTTAGTTTAGCGTTTTTAGTATCCAAATCTAGGGTATGCTTTACAAAAATAGATGATCGGTGCGTCATAAATGTTGAACGGCCATAAATTTGAAAAAGCCGCAAAGAGACAGAGGGCCTGGTGTCCCAGGCGAAGGCCTTCAAACCTCGGAACAATCAGAATTACAAAAAAAAAATCATTTAGGATCTCAAAACTTCAGCTGAAGTTGTTTTTCTGATTCTGCGATTCATTAATTATTCATTAGAAATTTTTCATTTTACAATAATAAACATTCTAAAATTTAGTATCAATTTTACCAAAAATGAGGAGCATCATTTACTTTTTTTTACTTGAACTAATACAATATATTTGTTATGTTATGTTATGTTTAGTCATTTAGTCAGGGTTATATACAGTGATATTTATCATTAAAAAAATGATAAACAATTTTAATCCTCAATTAATCCTCCATTTATAAGATATTTGTTTGAGAATTTTCAAAAAAAAAAAAAATAGAACCACCCAGGAACAGTTTTAAAAATAAATAAGGAGGGTATTTGTGGATTTTTTTTAAATGGAGAATATGAATAAAATTCCGGCCCAAGATATCCATCCCACAACCACCAGAAGGAAAGAAAAATAAAACATACAACTACAGTTCATTATTTATTTTTTAGTACACTGAGTCTTAAGCTGGTAAGGAAATTAAGATACAATACTTTCACTTCCCTCAAAAAAAAAAAAAAAATACAATACTTTTTCAGTGTGAACCTCGTGTCATGTGCCAAAAATTCAACGGGTCCCTTTTAACTTAAATTTTGATATATAAATGCATGACTTTGTATTTTCAATCTTTTTCATTGAAGAAAATAAATTTTGGATAGCCTTGGTGATTGACCGTGATAAATGGCTCCTCTCCAGTTTGAGATTGAAATTGACCCTGTAGATTGTAGAAGTTCTATAAAATTGTATAATAAAACCAAAATCATAAAATGTTTGGATAATATTTAATTAATGTATATTGGTAGCAAAAGCAGGTGCCGAAATGTATAATTAATTAATGTATATTGATGCTTTTAGAGATATATAATAGTAGCCTTTTCAAAATTGATGTGTTAGCATAAAATGAGTATCTTATGAGTATTTAGAATTTAAGATCATAAATGAACTAGAATATCAGAAGTACCCTTGGAAAGAAATGTTAAGCTGCTAGTACAATACCAGTATTCTACTGGTATCTTAATACAAGCCAGTCTGACTCCTACAGTTCTGCCTTCTCACAACAGTGGAATATGTTAAAATGGTACCAGAAAAAGAATATATTCTGATCCTTGTATTATACATATGCTACATGGATTGACACATGAAAGGAGCCCACATAACCTCATTTTGAATTATTGTACTTTGGATCTAGATTCAATTACTTGTCTGGGTTTTTGTGGTCACTAATTTTTTAAGAAAAAGTATATCAATTATAATTTACCAGGGAAGGTTCTTAAAATTAAGTTAATTAGTTTACATGATCTGGTTGCATGGTTACTGCACCAATACTTTTCTAAATTTAAATTATTATTAATTCTTCAACGCGGTGACAAAGAGAATTTCAAAAGGCAGTTAGATCTAACAGCAATGTGGTTAATTATCTATTTAAAGTATCTTAATTTGCAACTTTCTTGGTGCGGTTGTTATCTAGGGGACCCTCATAATTAAAACCAACATAATTAAAACCTCCTATTCTACCCAGATAAAAGAACATGATGTGAAGTACTAACTGGGTCAGCTTCAATTGGCCTTCCAAAGAAAGGAGATAAAGCCTCAATAAAGCGTCTTCTCTTAGCAACACCAGCTACTGCCTCCACAACCTTCAATAAATTAATTGAGAATACTTTACAGTTTTGTCCATTCTTATTATTTTTACCTCATTTATGCAAATAAATTTGAGCCACTATTTCATGAGATGAAAACATCAACTCGGACTACCAATTTGGACTTTTAGCATTTCAAGATTCGCAACACGAGATTTTAATCAAAAGTACAAAAGCAAAGAACTTCAAATGTAAACTTATTCATCATCTTAAGTTACTGACCTTGTCATTGAGCATTACTTCCAAGTCTGAAAGATAGGTAAGCATACACCTACAGACATTGCAAAGAAACTGGTACAATTAATCAATATAAACATGCTTTGGATGATTGAAAAGCAGGAAATAAAGTGTTCATATTAAACTGCTATCAGTCAATCATACATAGGAAACTCTAACATGCATGGAAAATTACAGCACATGCCAGCCTACAAATATTTAAGTACATGCATGATGTGAGCATGTGCACCCACAAACATGCATGCACAACACACACATATGGAGAGGAAGGGAAGGTACAGTGAGAACAAATGACACTCCACTCCTTGCCACATACACAGCCGCACAAAGTACTTACAGCTGATCAGACCATGGTGCAAGTTTAATATCCTCTACATTCAGGAAAGGCTTGAGATCCTGTGTTGACACCAGCTTTAGTCGAGGAACAGGTGGAGTCATGGCATAACCTTTTGCCACCACTAAAAATGCCTATCAGATATTAATTATCATTATCATTAAAACAAAATTCGATCTCATTAAATTGCAGCCTTATCATTCACGTGGATTTCAATATATAAAAAGGCTCACATAACCTGTAGATATATTTTCTGTTCCTGCTTCCAAGGGCATGGTGTCACGAGCTTGTTGAACTCTAACTCTGGTATTGGTACAGCAAATTTCACCTCATCCTGGTACAGGGTTGGAACAGAATGAAAGTCCAAACAAAAAGAGAAATAATAAAAGGATACTGATTCTGAAAGTACTTATAGTAGTACTAAAAAAACTTACTCTATCAGTAAAAGAGGCTACGGAAACTTCAGTCCCCTGCTCATATTACAGCATAAATTCAACAAATAAGAGAAGTAAATTGAAAGGAAAATGTTGAACTTTAGTTTGAGGAGTACCATACTTGCATACATCGCGGTACAGATTATGCAGATTAAAATACAGCTTGATTTAATAACTCAACTCATTTTCTGTGTACAATTGGCACTTATTAGAATGCTAAAGTTTGGTTTACTTTGAGGACCTAGGTTTATATCAGGATTACTGTCCGAAGTATGTCACTGGTTTTATATAGAAGCAAATAACAAATAAACAATATATTGCAATATTACCTTCCTCGCAAGAACAGTGCTTATCTCAAAACTCATCCTCTCATCATCCACCTGCTGAGCCCTCTTCTTCTGGTAATTTATATAAGAGTCCCTGTAAATTTCAGGTATAGTGATTAAGTGATTACCAAAAGAGCCCTCAAGAAAGTGTAAACAAAAGAAATGTATCCCAGAACTTTATCTTTTTCTCCCTAAAAAAATGTTTTGCAAATAAAACCCACATAATAAATTTTCAGATGGCACCAAAAAAATTACACTATTCTCCATCTAACAGAACATTTGCTTGGTTAGCACATATGAATGTGCAACCAACATATCAAAGGTCAAGTAAAATGAACGAGGAACAAGTTGCCTTGAAAGGATGAAATTACGCTTCACAACCATCCAAATGCAGAACCTACTCAGTACTGAATTACTGCACATGTAGAGATAATCAAGGATCTATTAGACTGTATTCTTAGCATCCACATTTCTTAATTTCAAAATGCTCACACAATTAAAAAAGACTGACACTGATATTTGGGGCGAGGCAGTGGTTATTGACTGACGAGAAGGACAGCAAGGCGGGGCGAGGCAGCAAGGCGCTCCAGCGGGTTATTGACTGACGAGAAGGACAGCAAGTCTGACAATTTCAAAATGCTCCAGCGGGGCGAGGCAGCAAGGCGCTCCAAACTTGACTGACGAGAAGGACAGCAAGGCGGGGTTTTTGCTCAGGTGCTCGGCTTCGGGGCGAGGCAGCAAGGCGGGTGCTCGGGTGCGGGTGCGGGTGCTCGGCTCGGCGGAGGCGGAGGCAGCAAGGCGGGAACGAAGAGGGAACCTAAGTTGGGAGATCGCGATTTTGGGGTTTTTGGGAGATCGCGCGGCAAGTGTATTCGCAAAAAGAAGAGGGAAATGAATTTTAGAAGGGAAAATGAAAAATTTCGCGGCAGATATTAAATTTTTCGGAAGACAATCACTGATGGCTCCGAACAAAAAAATAGTCAGTGAATAAACTAACACTGACTGTCCGATATAATAAACAGTCACAGTAGCGAACTAACACTGACGGATAAAATATAAAATAAAACAGTCAGTGTAAAACGCAGCACCGACGGCTTTGAAAAAAAAAAGTCAGTATAGTAAATCAACATTAACAGTTCTGAAATAAAAACGGTCAGTATAGAATCTCAACACTGATGGTTACTAATTAAAAACAATCAGTGTAGTATATCAACACTGACGGTTCCAACATAAAAACAGTCAGTAAAAGTATCAACACTGACGATTCTGGAAAAAAACTGTCAGTGAATCAAAAATTACAAAAAAATTGACAATAAAATTAACATAAAAGGAAGTTTGGAATCGGACCGTTCATTTTCACGCGGAAAATCAACAGTCGATCTACAGTGAAATCATTCCAAATCTTTTATAAAATGATCAAGAGAGAATACTAAATGTAACTAACATAAAAGTACGGAAGTTTTATTATGTATGAGCTTCGATCCAACACGAAGTGTTTATGGCCATATGATGCTTCAATTTCGGTTAACTAGATGGATGGGTAATTAAAAACAACTTTTGATCAAACTTGGATGCAAGACAATAAATGCAAGCTCTTTAATTTAAACAGTTCTGATCGACCCATGGACGACATAATCTCGTGCGTCTTCATTAACTCACGAAACAAGAGTTTCTGTTTCATGTTCATGCATAGAAGATGTAAGTCATATATGCAACATGCATGCAATGCTATATAATTTAATGTTTCAAAATCATTTAATTATGCGACATGTTATAACATTAATTATTGCATAAATATTACTAATATAATTTTCGTTACAAAATATTTTTCTAAAATTAAAGTCAAAATTTAATGTTAATTGTCTAAATTTCACTAATCACATGAATTACTAATCATACTTATTAAATAGAACATGTTCATTCTAATAAGCAAGCATTGCAGTTTTTCGATGAAACAATTAATTAGTAATTTATGTTGTATTAGGTTTTACATTCCATCATTAACAAACTTATTGCATCTACAACGAACATCTTACCATATATAATTTCAATCCTATTTTGAATTACATCGATAAAATACTTATTGCATCTATAAATTCAATTTAAATAAATAAACTTAATTATTAAATATCTTACAAAATATGCACAATGCATAAATTTTTATTCTCAAATAGTTAGTGTTGGTGAACTGGCCATTTTATGGCCGGTTTACTCTTTTTTTTTTTTAGAGACACTATGAAAAGCAAGATAATGATATCTAACACTGAAAATATAAATTTTTTGTTTAAATTATTTGTTAGATTACTTCTTTTGATTATTTGTTAAATTATTTGTTAAATTATTTGTTAGATTATTTGTTAGATTACTTCTTTTGAATTTTTTGATTAAATTTTTTGTTAAATTATTTGTTTAAATTATTTGTGAGATTATTTGTTAGATTACTTCTTTTTTTACTATTTTTTATGATTCATGAAAGATGATACAAAATCGGTCTACTTTAGCGTAATTTTGCGTATTTCAGCATAATTAGCAAAGTTATTGTAATTCAACGTAATTTAGTATAATTCAACATAATTTATTGTAATATAGTGTAATTCAACATAATTTCAAGTAATCTAGTGTATTTTAGTATAAATATGCTAATTATAAATCAAAAGAAGTAATCCAATAAATAATTTAAACAAAAAATTCAAATTTTCAGTGTTAGATTTCATTATTTTGCTCTTCATAGTGTCTCTAAAGAAAAAAAAAAAAGAGTAAACCGGCCATAAAAAAGAAAAAAATGGCCGGTTTATGTTTCAAGAGTATATGTTTCAAGTTCATACATAGAAGATATGAGTCATATAAACAACATGCATGTAATGCTATATAATTTAATGTGTTAAAATCATTTATTAAGCAATAAACATGCTATAAAATTAAATATTGCATAAATATCACTAATAAAATTTTCATTACAATTTGGTTGCTGAAATGCGAAAAACGCAAAAAAAAACAAACACATTAATAGCTGGAGTTGGGTACCTTCATTGACGGTTCAATTGAAAAAACAATCAGTGTAGAGTACCTACACTGACGGTTCTAAAAAACAGTCAGTGAAGAGCACCTACACTGACGGTTTTACCACCCGTCAGTGTAGGTAACCAACACTGACGGTTTGACGGTTTTCAAAACCGTCAGTGTTGAGTAACTACACTGACGGTTGGAATAAAACCATCAGTGTAGGTGCTCTTCACTGGCGGTTTTGTAAAACCGTCAGTGTAGTAACTCTACACTGTTATTTAATTGAACCATCAGTGAAGGATATGAGCAACACTGATGCTTCCGCTAATAAAACGTCAGTGTTGGTAAGCTGCTCAACACCGACTATTTAGATAACAGAACCGTCAGTGATTGAGGGTCAGTGAAGAGCTTTTTTGTACTAGTGAATGAGTTATTTTCATGGCAAAACTAAGACATCACATTGATAAACTTTGTTAGTGAGAACATGAAAACATAAATTTGGAGTTTGTTATTTGTTTTTTTTAATTATTTTTTATATATAAAATGGGGGTCAAAACTTTCCAACTTTAAATATTCATGAGTAATCTTTAAGTTGAATTTAAAATATGTGACATCTCATACGAAAAACATTGTTCCAACTACTAGATCAAAAGTTGATTTTCGCGTATTTAATGTTTTGTAAAATTAGTTATGTATCAAACACACATTTATTTTAGCACAACCTAATCAACCTTAAAATTTTAACTTTGTTGACAGCATGAGAAGCATCAGGCAAAGAAGGACCCAGAGAACGCACACGGCCACAAGGTCAAGGAGGAGATTGCTGCTGTGGCGGCACTCGGCAGTGCCGGGTTCGCTTTCCACGAGCACCATGAGAAGAAGGATGCCAAGCACCATCAATGATCAGCATCATGCTTAATCAGTTCCTTATTTATGAATAATTAAGGATCAAATTATGATTGGTGCATGTCTTTCGTATGATTAATTTGATTGTGTTTTTTTTTTTTTATTATTTCAAATAAGTGGTCTGGTCAGAATGTAAGCGTTGTTGTGCTTGTTTAGGAATCAGGGCCTTAATTTATGTTCAGCTTTCAATTTTCCATTTTTGTATCTCAAATGTGGATGATTCAATCCATTTTGTATCAATTTCTCTAAAATGAAACAAATGATATTGTTTAATATTAACGTCATGTTGTTATATTTCAATTAATCTTCAAATAATTCACATAATTAATTGTGAATAATCAACTGATTAATCAGGAAATTATCCGTAACGGTTTGATCACCGCCAACGACTAATCAATTAATCGGTCTAAACAGCCATTTTTTACAACACTGGTTCAGATCTAAAAATATATAATTATGTATTAGATACTCATGCCATGTATATTTCTCATTGTATGAGAACTTCTGAATCAATTAAACATTAAGTCAAAAATAATATTTGTAGTTACTTTTGTATTTCTGACTTGTAATTGCTTGTAAGATTAAGTTTACTGCTTATGATCTCTTTAGAAAGTTTACTGTTCATGCAATAACTCAAGTTTATTGTGAACAAAGTTTTTTTTTTTTTTTCTTAATGTTAAACCAAGCTTTTGTTAATTGAGTTCATATTTTTAATTTTTTCCCTATGTATATGGTAATAAGCTTTTTAATTTCATTTTCTATTCATTTTTATTTCTTTAGAAACAAACTCAGAGTATATTTAGCATTTTAAAATTACAAACATACATACAACATGTATATTTTTTTTTTTGGTTTAGTTCTGCACCAACGGTTGTAGATCTGACAGTCCTTGTTGGAAAATATATTTTGCATGCAGACTCACACCCATTGTAAATCCAACATAAATTGGAAAACAAATATATTAGAAAAATCATAATGTAACCCAAATTCAAATAGAAAATTATTTAAGCAATGCTACCTTTGTGGAAAAGAGGAATTTGACCAAACAAACAGGGGAAAAGAGTCCTGATAAGCAAGAAAGTTTTTGTGTTTGAACTTTGAAATAAAGAAGATGAAAATTAGTATTTATGAATTAAAATTAAAAAAAATAAAACAAAAAATCACGATTTTCTGGTCGGAATTTCATAGTTATTTATTTATTTTTCAGTTTCAATTGTAAAATTGTAATATTTATCTTCTTTTTTTTAAACCAAAAATGACTAGACTAACGGTACTTATTAGTTTGGAGACAACTTCAAAGAATACACACATTTGAACCTTTTGTCTTTGCATTTATAATTTTACATTTATTCAAGGGCCCCTCCGGAAAAGTCAATGGCATCATCGTGCATTCGTCATGATTAATAACATTATTTTTTTTTATAACCGTTAACCGTTATTACTATTTCACAATCCGTTGCTTAATATCCAAGGTTAAATGTCCCATCAGAAGAAACATATTCAACGCGGTAGCATAGAATTTTTCTAGGTTCCCTTTACAAATTAGTATTCGGATAATTAATAGAAAAAATAATAATAAGATATATTTGTAAGTGGCGATCTTCTTGGGGCAGCGGTTATATACACATCTATATATTAATCCTTATATGACAACTATATATTATTTATTAATGAATCATGGCCTCCTACTAACTAATTCAAAACAAAAATGTTCCTAATTTGTCCCTACAAGGCCAATGATCTTACAACTCTACACAGTGGCATTTTGTAATATTAACATCCCTACATAAAAGCCTAGTAATGTGTCATTATTTTCCCACAGCAAAAGAGTCTATTTTTGTGATGTGATGTCTACCTATATTTTAGTACCTTTATCTATTCAATTAGTTCAACATGGCAGAGCTAGAAAATAGAACGAGATGGGACAAAGATTTCACAAAATGGACATAATTGTATAAGAGTGAGGCTACGGTGCTATGCATACCACGGATGCTACAGCTTAAAATTTGACTTTTTAAAATTCTAACGGTCGATCCGAACCGTTCAACATGATTATAAAATGAATATGTACTTGCAAACCAAATTTTACATTTTTTCAAATTTTTTTTACTATTTTTCGAAA
>JAJGRW010000222.1:536190-556293 GCA_025461045.1 Carex parvula | reverse complement strand
ATTGGGGAAATTACAGTTGAAACAGTTAATTAAGTGGATTTGTGATTTGATTTGTTGTCAAACTATTGATTAGATTAATTTTATTAATTGTTGAGTGTATTGTTAAAAGAATTGATAAATTATAATTTGAGATTTAGAAGAATTAAATTTATGTTTAGTTAAATTAATCTTTCTCTCAGCTTATTTAGTTAAATTAAATAGAAGTAGAATGTTTATTTGTTTTGATTTTAGATATTAACTAAAAATCTCTAACGGTACCTTGATCACATTCTTCATTGCCATTATAATCTAGTTTATTTGTTTGAACCCGCATGCATCAAACCCCTTGTGCAATTAACTAAGTTTAAAGTAAAAGTAAGAATTTTTTGTTATTGTTACAATTATAGAAAGTACCCAGCATGCCATTAGTAATGTAGAAGCTAATGGGTTTAGAGAATGCACATGTCTGATCACAGGGACAGAAAGGGATTAGTACTAATGGCATGCTGGATTGTAATATATGCACTAGGTTTTATGTTTAAGTTTTTAAAATGATGAAAAAAATTCATGTAGTACATAATATAAACTTAAATTTTTAATTTGATATATGTTTGATGTTCTTGAGGCGTTATTAGAAAAATTTACAGTCCCAGCATATTTTTATTTATGAATTAGGATGCATACATATTTTAACTTTTTATGAATTAGAATGCATAACATAATTTACTTAAATCATGTTAGTGTTATTAAATTTAGATTGTTTTAGTTTTTGGGTTGAATATAAATATTTAAAATGTTATGCATGCAGGTTGTCAAGTCAGCTGTGGTCCGCATGATCCTGTAACAGATGTTCATGATGCATATGCAGGCCAAATCCGAACTTGCCAGCATAAAAGTTTAGCGGACTGTTATGAATGCGCATGCATAACATAAGATCTCATTGTTCTCTGATATTGTAAGTTACTTAATGAATCATATAATATCCAAAATTCACATATTTTTTTATAAAGAGATATAAATGTTTGAATTACGATATTTTATTTTAACCAAATTGTATAATAATGACAGACTTAGAACGGGTGGATATTCGACACCACCGATCTGTGATTCCGTACCACAAGCGTTACGAACCAATCTTGTGTAGGCTCGGTTTGTTTCAGGTTTTTCGAATGGATGATATAAATATTGACAAATGACTCCTCACTGGCCTCGTTGAGCGGTGGAGACCAGAAACACACTTGAATTAATTTACAATATCGGTAGAATCATAAGCAAAATAGGTTTCTCTTCGATGAATCACACTTTTAGATTTAATTTTCTGCAAAATAGGTTTTTTTATCAAACTTTCAAAATTTCGGTTAGGTTTAAGATGTTTGAACGGTTATAATTTGATTGTCCAAAACTATAAAACATTATTTCGATACTATACTATATCGCTAAAATTATACGCTTGTAATCTGATCGATTAGAATATTGGATTATAAATTTTATTAGCTACAATTTCCACCCATCAAATGATAAGAAAGATGATGTGCAAAAAGGTGAGAGAAACAACACACTTGAGAGAGACAACAAACGATGAGGTAAGAGTGACGACGAAAGAGGGGAGAAACCTGACCGATGAAGCAAATTTGAGAGAGAGAAATTCTCACAGAGAGGAGAAATCAGTGCAATGGAGAAGAGAATAGAGTAGGGAGAGGAGAATTCAGACATAGCTAATTGATTATTGTCCATTGAATTATATCAACAGTACGTACATATTAATTAACTAAAAAAATTAGAGGATACAAATTCGAGGTAGGGTGGGGGTAGTGAGAAAGGCTTGGGTCCGATGTCCATCGGACTCAAATTTGGGTCTAATGGGTTTCGGAACCGTCCGATCCACTTTAAGATTCGTGCGCACGAATTTGAAGCAGATGCAAAATTTACTGGCGTGAATCCTAAAGCAGATCGGACGGTAAGAGAACTCGTCGAACTCACTTTGGGTCTGATGCCCATCGGACCCAAATTTCTCCCGGGGGTGAAGGGCTGTAAACCGGGGTAAAATAACGAAAAATAGACCTGTACAAATAACTTTTGATTCACATTTAGATTCACGCTAACAACTTAAAGATTTATACGCAAGTGCCTACAAATTTTGATGCGGATCAAACGGTTCCAACTAAGCATCGGACTTCCTCGCTACGAGGCCCTTTCTTTCAATAGAAGTCAATCTAGATGGCCAGCTAATAAGCGAAATTTAATAATTTAGTGTTAGATTAATTTGCTTAGGGACCTCATTGCCTCCTGTTATGGGCTCCTTTTCTCTCCAATTGTATTAAGCTTGTGCTCCAGAAAGAGAGATGGAAGAGGAGAAGAAGGGAGAGTTGACCTCCTCTACATTTCAATTCGGAAGTCAAAATTTAAATAGTTTGTATGAAGACTTCAACTCCTCTTACTTCCTCTCACTTATCTCTCTCAAAATTTAATATTATTGAACAAAATAACAAAGTTTGGTCAAGTCCGACCACCCCTCCTCTTCCGCTCTTCTTCTTCTCTACCCTCTTCATGAGCACAGTGACAAATCAAAAGTTCGGATTCGGTTCGGCGAGATCAGTATAATTTGAGAATGATTCGGTACAACAAGAAAGAAAAAAAAAACCCAAAAAAACCGTAAAAAAAAAAAAATTGCGTTTTTTTCGCGAATAAAACGCGAATTTATCGCGAGTCTTGTTACTATGTTCACGAGCACAACCTAACCATCAAATGGTCGGGTTAGATCCATATATCATTTAAAATGGTCATGAGCTGTAACAGCTACAATTTAAAATTCTAACGGATAAGGATAGGAATAAGAAATTGGATGAGATAGAAAAATATGAAAGCATGATAATTGCAAAGGAGAAAAAAAATAATCAATCGAAGTCATACGCATTACGAATAAAATAAGCAATCAATTATTGGAAGAGATAGAAAAATATAAGCATGATAATTGCACAGGTAAAGATAATCAATCGAAGTCATAGGCATTACCAATAAAATAAATCGATCAATTATTGGAAGAGACAAAAATATAAGCACGACAATATGGAAATAAATATGGTGTTATTCCTTGTGAATAACAGGAATCTGTTATTTCGATTCCAACCCATTTCAATTTTTTCATATGCGAATCTTAACTAAGTTTTTTATGCAAAATCTCAACAAAGACTAACGGTTCGAATCGGAATAACAGGTTCCTGCTATTCCTAAGAATAATAGCAGATTTATTTCCTGACAATATTTGTAGAATAATCAATCAACAAGATAACCTCACCAGTTCCGTACAATGGAACTATCCATTTTAAAATACGACCAACCATTTTGCTGCACAGCAGTAGCTAGCTGCCTAGGAGTCTGTATCCCCTTTAAGTGACGAACAAGTATTCTGAGATTAACTCTCAGCTGCTTTGAGATTCGGGTTAGCGCAGGGGCAGTATTATTGGGCTTTGAGATTCGTGCCAAGTTAAAAAGAACGGTTCAGATCCAATAATTGTAAAAGATTTCCTATTACCGTACTTCGATGGATCATGGACGTTCGATCAAAATCCGTACCAATCCGGCTGAGGTGAAACTCATAGATGACAGAGCCACTTTAATAGTCGTGCAGATTCTGATTGGACGGCCCAAGATCTAAACAGAAATATTCTGTAACCTTAGGTGATACGAATTCTACTTCAAGCCGGACCAAACGTAATACATGTATATTTAAATACGGAAGGTCTATTTTGAAATTTTGTGAAAATTAAACCTGACGACTCAGAGACCTCACTGTAATTGCACTGGATCTGAATTTCCTAGTGCCTAAAGTCTTTTATCTGGGTCTAAAGTCTTTTATCTGGATCTGAATTAAATACGGAAGCTCCTCGCAACTTACTAATATAAATTAGTGCTTGCACACAAAACGTAGACAAATTGAAAGAGAGTAAGAGACCCTGTGTCTAAAGTCTTTTATCTTTACTCCACCACCACCACCACATTCCAAATTAATCTCCGTTTTCTCCTTGATCGATCACAGTTCAACATGGGATCGAAGACTCCCCTGCCGCACGTGCTCATGATCTCCTTCCCTAGTCAGGGTAACATCAACCCGCTCCTCCGTCTGGCGAAGCAGGTCGCAGCCAAGGGCGTTCTTGTCACCTTCACCACCACCTCCGACACCGGCCGCCAAATTATCTCCTCGTCTGATGTGGTCCCTGCTGATGACGGGATCCTGGTTGGCAGCGGCCGTCTCCGTTTCGACTTCCTTGACATGAGTTGGAACACTCGTCATGACCAGAAGCGCATTGGCGAGGACATGCTCCACCTAGAGACTGTCGGTCCAGTTGCCTTTGCCGATTTGATCAGAAAACAATCAATGGCTGGACAACCGGTAATTAATAACATGCCAAAGTCAAACAGTTCTTGTGTTTGCATAAATGTTGTCTTAATTAGCTTGACTTTTTATTTACAACATGAGAAGTTAAAAACTATACCTTTTTCTCGTACAGGACGCATTTCTAGATGATACATTTTTAACAATTTTTTTTTTTATTAAGGATAGGGATACGAGTAAGAACTTTTTTTTATTAGCTTATTAGATAAGAATATAGATAAGAGTTATTTTGTATCTATTATTCTACAAGATAATTAATAAATATAAATTTTTATATGATTTTTAATTTTATACATATAAATATATAATTTTATTATTATAATTAAACTGATTTATATTTAATTTCATATAATCTTCCACCTAATCCCGTACCGTATCTATTGACACCTCTAATTTCTACCTTTGGAGCAGCAGCAATTGCCCCAGCAGTTTCACATTAATTATTTTAAACCGCCCGCTTTTCACGGCATAATCATGGTCATGGTCAACTGCTCGGCTACAGTTATTTCTATTATGATAGAGTGAGGCTATGGTGCTATGCATAGCACGGATGGGGTCCGTGCTACGGCTCAAAATTTGACTTTTTAAAATCGTAACGGTCGATCCGAACCGTTCAACATGATTATAAAATGAATATGTACTTGCAAACCAAATTTTACATTTTTCCAAATTTTTTTACTATTTTTTTAGATATGCTGTTTTTGGATGGTCCACAATGTTCAAATCAAGTGATTTTCGAAAAAATAGTAAAAAAATTCGGAAAAATGTAAAATTTGGTTTGCAAGTACATATTCATTTTATAATCATGTTGAACGGTTCGGATCGACCGTTACGATTTTGAAAAAGTCAAATTTTGAGCCGTAGCACAGACCCCATCCGTGCTATGCATAGCACCATAGCCTCACTCATTATGATATACTAAAATTGTGGAGATTACAGGTAACATATGTTGTCAACAATCTGCTCCTACCGTGGGTGGTCGACGTGGCTACTGACATGGGCATCCCATGTGCCGTGCTCTGGGTCGAGTCATGCGCCGTCTTCTCCACCTTCTACCATTACCACCACGGTTTGGTTGAGTTTCCAACGGAGACTAACCCCAACATCTCAGTTTGCCTCCCGGGAATTCCGACCATGACTCCTGAGGAGATCCCGTCCTTCCTTCACCCTTCCGCTTCCAAACCCTTCAAATCCCTCACCAAGGCGATCCTTGAGCAATTTTGCAATATGGATAAAGTTTCGAGGGTGTTCGTTAATTCTTTTACCGAGCTTGAGCCAGAAGCCATCGATGCCATTGCCAAATATGTTCAACTCATCCCGGTTGGACCCCTTGTAGAACCTGAGGCTAACTCTGGGTCTACCATACGAGGCGACCTAATTAAAGCCACTGATGACTGCTTGGAGTGGCTCGACACACAAGCACCTCAATCGGTAATTTACATTTCTTTAGGCAGCCTATGTGCTTTTACAAAAGAGGAAATGACAGAGATAGCATACGAGCTAACGACCAATGGCCGACCGTTCTTATGGGTTGTAAGGCCTGACTCCCGTGAACTTTTGCCACAAGGGTTCCTCGAAGAGGTCAAGGGAAGAGGCATGGTGGTAGGATGGAGCCCACAGGACAGTGTGCTAAATCACAACTCGACTGGTTGCTTTTTGACACATTGCGGTTGGAACTCAATGTTGGAGACTTTAACTGCTGGAGTGCCGGTGATAGCTTATCCACAGTTGGGGGATCAAATAACGGATGCCAAGTTCTTGGTCGACATTTATAAGGTCGGAGTACGACTAAAAGGGCCAGTGCAGCGTAACGCTTTGCATGCGGCAATTGAGGGAGTAATGGGTGGACCAGATGCTGAGGCAATAAGAGAACACGCCGCAAAATGGAAGGAGGCTGGCAAGACTGCACTGTCCAAAGGTGGGTCATCTGACCGCAATATTCAGACCTTCGTCGACGAGGTAATGAAGAGGGCTACTGCAATTTGAGCTTTGAGCTTTGAGCTTTGTGATCCTTATTTCTCATTGACATTCAATAATTTCAATAACCCAATTGTTCAGCAAATACGTAATAATCCCTACCTTCTGCGTAATTGAGTTTACAAATCTTAATTTAATTGAAAAAATTATTGCTCTTTATTCATTAATTAGTTGTGTCCTTTACAATGTCAATCAGTATAGAACCTAGCAACTATGACATAAGTTATATATCAGCTTTAGTGTCACTTATTCAAAAATTATCAAATAAGTTTCAAACAACGAATTCGAACTGTTCAAACCGATCTAATTCACAAGTGATATATTTTCATGCAAAATATATAAATTTTCAAATTCATTTAGTGTGAAGTCAAAGCGCTTTAAAAAAAGTTTTTAATAAGTTAATTTTAATGCATTTATTTTTCATTATTGTATTATTGCTTGATTTCATACTAAATGAGTTCGAAAATTTATAAATTTTGCATTTAAATGCATCACTTACAAGATAGATCGGTTTGGATTTATTGTTTAAAGCCTATTTGATGAGTTTCAGAGTCAATGACACTAAGACTGAAATTACATTGGCGTCAGTAGCTGGACTCAGCAATATATATAAACTTCACCAGGCCACTAGCCGTTGGAGAGAATAGAAAAAAAGGATTATATATATCTTTAATACTCTCCTTTAAATCAGAAACGTATCGATTGATCGAACCTAATTTATGTAATATCGTTTGGAAATGTGAAGTATCCAATTTTTTAAAACAATTTTTAAACTTGCTCCGACTCGTATCCAATTATTGTTGAGAATTGTTTGTTGTACGCTATACCAGAATTGCTTATGAAATTTTGAGAGATTGATCGTGTGTTGTGCTCTCTAGGCCGAATATGAACTTTTTGTGAGTTGAATTTGTGCCTTTGTGAATTATTTGCTAAATTTGAAATGTCGCACATGTTTGTACTCGAAATCTTTGTGAGAATTGTTCATTTGGGTGTCGGTCAGAAATGCGCTTACTATGCTCGATTTGTTCATGTTTATGGCCGAATTGTAATTTATTTGGTTCCGAATCATTGTACTGATACGATTTTAGAGATGGTAGGAACCAAAGTGACATTTTTATAAATTATAGGGGCCATCTTGCAAATGTTAGAACTTAAGTAATATGTTCTGGATTGAGGGACTTAAGATATAAAATGGGAGAACTTTAAAAGTTGAGGGTTGGATTAAATTGTGACCCTTGGTAATATCCCCTAAACCGAGGGGCCTCAGTGAAAAATCTCATGTATATGAGAATTATAAATAAAATTTGTTTGGGCCTTGTCTGTGATTGGGCCGAAAAGAAAAGGAAAATTTAATATGGAAATTACATGTATACATCTATATTTGGGATCCAAATATGAAATCCAAAATTATAAACAGTACCACTGAAATTTTTGAAATTCTGAATCCAGCCGTTGAACTATTTCGAAATACGTGTACAGAAAAATCAGCTGTTTCGAGATGCGTGCACAGAAAAAGTTGAACGACTGGATTCGGAATTTCAGGAATTTCAGAGATACTGTTCTAGTATCTCGGATTGCAGCTGATTTGAATTCCTATATTTGTACCTTGTGAGGATGATTGAAATGTGCTTGATACGAAAAACAACTCCATTTTGAATTTTGTTATAGTGATTTTTTATGGGATCTTTTTGTAACTATTACTTTAGCTTGTGTGATTTTCATGTTGAGGAATATTTGTACTCTTTCTTAATTGACGTGTCTTGTTACGATTATGTTTTGAAATTTATGTTGCTTGAAAATAGTAGTTCATGTTAAATTATGTATTCATGTTTTTTGTTATTAACTTATTATGGCTAGTAAATTGGGGGCTAGTCAATAATATCAATTAAATTCTGTTTTAAAAAAGACTTTTTCTATTGGTACTAAACATACGACCGGTAGAAGAAGAGCTTCTCATATCTATCAGTATGGTACTCTTACCGATAGAAATTATAAAATTTTTTCAATCAGTCATGAGTTCCTACCGATAGAATAATGTTTATATTCTATCGGCACAAAGTCGATAGAAGTATTGATGTTTACTTCTATCTGTCTGTAGTGAGAAAGAATTTGTTACTACATTCATTTTTAACCTCATAGAAGTTCACAATTCTGTAGTAGTGTGCCATTTGCAGAGAAAAAACGTAATCAACCACATCCATAACAATCACCAATAGAATAAGAGGAATGCTTCTATGGACTAAAACTATAGTCGGTACTGTTCATTTCTTGTTGATCCAACGGTTCATACATTTTTACTTATTTTTTTTGTCGAAAGGGTAAAATGGTACATTGACTTCATTGGAAAAAAGACCCTAGCCCACTCCACTGGAGGCATCAAGTGCAAGCGCCTCTTTCCCTCTCGCGATCCAGGAGCGTATCCTCTGCGGAGCTTTTAATCTGGTCTGTTCGTTTTGAATTGGCACGAATCTCAAAGCCCAATAATACTGCCCCCTCTGTTAGCCCGAATATCAAAGCGGCTGAGAGTTTTATAAAACTCCGCAGAGGATAGTCTCCCCTCGCGATCCAGCCTCCGAGGCACCCCTCCTCTCTCACGCAAAAGAGAAAAACTAGGTCTCGTCCGCGACCCCTCTCTCTGAGCTCACAGTCTTCTCGCCGCAACGGAGGCGGCGCCACCGCACCCTCCTCCTTACAACCTCAGACTGCACTTTCGCTGGAGACGTTGCTCTTGAAAATTAAATGGGGTGATTTTGAGGGATCGCTCTTGGAGACATCGCTGGATACTTCACTTGGAAGTAAAGGGGGTGATTTTGAGGTTAATTTTTTTTACCAATTTCTTGATGTAATATTTTAAACTATGTTGATTTTTGTGATTTTGAGATGATATCTCACAGTTTCAATTGGATTTAGTCTCTTTACTGGTATTTAGCAAATTGAAGTACATATGTTTCTTTTTTACAACTCTAGTGTCAAACGATTAGAAATGTTCTAATAATTATTATTTAAACTCTAGTGTGAAACGATTTGAGATGCACTAATTTCAAAAAAAAGCTTTCATTGTGTGTACTGGTACGATTATCCTTCTTTGGATCTGATTTGACACTGGTACCAGTATCTTTTTTGTGCGCTCGTATGAATTTGTACCAGCTCTTGTACTGAACTGGTATATTAACCAGAAATTATGTAAAAGCATGTCCCTAAGTGTGTACCGTTTCTTAAGTGTGTCCAAATGATTCCCAAACCTAACCACAATAAAAAATTTAATTATTCCAGATAATTTATTCTAACCACTCCCCAAGGTCATAATGAAAATTAATTACTTTAACCCTTTCAAAACAATAGTAAATAAGCATAATCATAATATTCTAGATATACACCTTCCAATCTTGAGCAAGACCCATGGCTGTCTTTCCGTATGCAATTGAGAAATTAAGCATTTTGGCTCTCCTTTCGGCAGCATAAACATCCTATGACAATTATAAACAAAAATAATAGGATAAACATTCTGTGGGATCCTTATTCCAGTATACTATTTGCATGTGTTTGAAAATATGACAGCTGCAAATATTGGGAATAATTCGATTTATACAAGAAGATGGCACAAATAAAAAGAAATATATGCTGGTATATCTCTTCCAATGTATTTGATCTAAAATCACCTTTCCCTGACTGGTAAATTTCAAAATCCTCCAAATCATCATCTGGAACCTTGCCACCGCCACAATAACGTTTACATCAGTGTGGTTCACTAATGAACTAACAGCCCGTAACAATGGATCAACATTTTTCATCCTCCCATTTGAATTGCCGCATTTTGGGTCAAACCATGTTTCAACCTATAGAAAATAATTTCTATTTAGTTCCTTATTAGAATAGAAGCAATCAGGGGCAAAGTGAAATTGAAATTATTTAAGAGAAAAATAATCAACTAGAAATTATTTTGAGCATTAGGCTGTTCCAATGATAAATGTCAACTAGAAATCCATTTTGAAAAGGGAAAAATAATCAGATGGCTGCATCATAGCTAACACCATCTGATTTGTAGTTCAAGCATAAGGGTATCTTGTATTAATTAGTAATAGAAAATGAAGCTGCCGTTTAAAGATTCCAACTAACAATGGCATAGTTCATCTACTTGCATTTTTGGAAACCAGAATTGATATAGTTCAATTATGAATGATTCCTCAACACCATGGTATGGTTGGTGCGACAACAATACATTTGGATATTTTTTTTTAACGAATTTGGTTGAAACAAATTATAGGTACCTGTGCTACTTCCACAGCCATGACATCAGTCTGGCCACCTTGATAGAGAAATTTAATTGTCAGGTGACCCGGCTTGCGACTTCTCTCTTCTACTCTGATTGATAAGTTCTTGTTGTATTCACATGGTGTCCTGCTCATTCATATACAATACAATCACTATAATATAGATATGATCAGTTAATTAGCAATCACGATTCTATATTCATAGATGTCAAAATCATGATTATTTCTTAATTGAATCAATCCTAATTAGTAATCAGCTATCGGTTTCCATCCTTCCAGTTATTTCAACATCTCATCAAAGAGAATGACCATGAAAAATACAAAATGGTCATATAAAAGGTGAATAACATCAAAACATAGGCAGTGAAAAGGGAAGATCGGACAACTAACCTCCTAAATTCAACATCTAAATTTCTATGTTGCATCAAGTCATGGGCCATGCCATCAATGCCTAAAGCAATGAAAGCCTTCTTGCTAAGCACAAAAACCCGTCTGGTTGGTTCTACTGTTGTCAGTGACTATGACTTTCACCCCTTCCTTCTTGCATAGCCTCTCATCCTTGCACCGCACCTGCACGTGCAATTGCCATCCAAAATATTCTCAACATCACTCAGACATTTCATCAAACATGTAACATACGAAACATAATGTTCGAATGAATTAACTATGAAGGCTTGTTTAAAATGCCTAAAGTTTTAAAAATACCTCAAAGCAATTGCCGCAACTATCCCCTTCTCCGAAGAGCGCCTGCCCAGTAGCGGCAATGTAGCCGTTGTACAATTGTGTGGCCATGGCGTCATACCTACAAGCCCCAACTGGGTACAAATCGGAGAATTGATAACTCAAAACAATTGGGTAAATGGCGGGAGGTTGTGGCGGCGATCGTCGTGCGTTTTTAAACACGACGATCTCTCTTCTCCTCTCTTCTCCTCTCTCGGAGGTTGACCGGAGGAGAAGAGAGATCGGGAGAGAGGAGAAGAGAGATCGTCGCGTGTCGCGACAGATAGGGTTAGTCTCGTGTTTTTTCTTTTTTTGAAATGGCGGGAGTGAAATTACATTTTTACCCTTCCGACGAGAAAAAGAGTGAAAGTTCCAAATTAATATGAACTGTCCGATTAACATGAAATGAACAGTACCGATTGCAGTATTAGTCTATAGAAGAATTTGCCATAGAATAAATATATGACAATTAATTGCAGAGGAAAAATGATCAATCATATTCAAATACATTATCATCAATAGAATAATCAATTAAATATTGGATGAGATAGACAAATATAAACACGATAATGCAAAGAAAATAATAATCAATCAAATTCATAAGAATCACCAACCAACCAACCAACCATTTTCCTCAAAAATGCCCAGTTCCGTGCCATTTCATCCACTTTGACATACAATACAACCAACCAACCATTTTCCTCAAAAAAAAAAAAAAACAACCAACCATTTCGCTGCCGACATTTTTATTAATATCCAATGTTTAATACAAATTATTAATTATGTCCAGAATCGGACCCAATATCGAAAAATACCCAAGCCGGTCAGAAAATGGCCGGCTTAGGTACCCCAGTAAACCGGCCATTTTCTGGCCGGCTTACTCAAATTTTTTTTTTTTTAGAGAGACAATGAAGATCAAAATATTGAAATTTAACACTGAAAATTAAAATTTTTTGTTTAAATTTTTTGTTATATTACTTCTTTTGATATATAATTAGCATATTTATACTAAAATACGCTAGATTAATTGAAATTATGTTGAATAACACTATATTATGTTAAATTACGTTGAGTTACACTAAATTATGTTAAAATACGGTAAATTACGCTAAATTACATATGAATAGAGACGATATCTTCACTGAAAAGGCGAAAAACGACGGCGAAACTTCAAACGGTCATAAAACGGCGCTCGAGTGTCCCATTTCAGCAAATGAGCACTTTTCGGAAAGCTTGTGAAAATGCGCATGCGTCTGTGCTCGCTATGCCGGATTTCGAAATTCAGAATCGCCAAAAAACAAAGGGAAGAGCCTCAAAACTTGAGTTGAAGTTTCCGATTAAGATTTTCATCTCTATCATTCAATCCAAGTAGCTCAGTAAATTAGTTACATAATGAACTTGCAGATTACCACTTTTTACTATTTTTGGAATTTTTTTACTACTTTTTATGATTCATGAAAGATGAGCAAAATCAGTCTACTATAGCGTAATTTTGTGTAGTTTAGTGTTTTTTTTACCGGATTTCAGCATATTTAGCGAAGTTATTGTAATTTAACGTAATTTAGTATAATTGAACATAATTTATTGTAATATAGTGTAATTCAATATAATTTCAAGTAATCTAGCGTATTTTAGTATAAATATGCTAATTATATATCAAAAGAAGTAGTATAACAAATAATTTAAACAAAAATTTCAAGTTTTCAGAGTTAGGTTTCAATATTTTGTTCTTCATAGTCTCTCTCTCTAAAAAAAAAAAAAAAAAAATGGAGTAAGCCGGCCATTTTCTGCCCGGCTTGGATATTTTTAGCGAAAGTTTGGAAATCTGGGCATAATTAATAATTTGTATTAAACTTTGGATATTAATAAAAATGTCGGATTTCGCTGCAAGCAGTAGCTACCGACATTTTTATTAATATCCAAAGTTTAATACAAATTATTAATTATACCCAGAATCGGACCAATTATCGAAATATACCCAAGCCGGCCATTTTCTGGCCGGTTATGTTCCCTCCCTAAGCCGGCCATTTTATGGCCGGCTATGTACCTTTTTTTTTTTTTAAACCGCATTATTTTTGTTTTAGGTGATTTCTATTAGAGTCAAATATTTCATTTCTGAGTTTCGTACAAAATAATAAAGTACACACAAAATGCAAATAGAGTCCACACAATTTTTACAACATGCATATAAATCACCTATTACTACCACGTCTAAATCCCCGAAGTAAACCACTTGCGAAAGATGACCTACGAGATGGCCTAGCAGGTGGCTCTGGTTGCTCACTAGATGGCCCGGCCTGGGCTCCAGATGGCGCTGCTTGGCTTGTAGATGGGCCGGCCTGGGCTGCAGATGGCCCTGCTTGGCTTGTAGATGCTCTTGTTGTGCGTCTAGTAGTGGACCTCCTCGGTTGGACAGATGGCTCCCCTTGCACCCCAACCGCCTCTCCTCCTATGTCAACCGCCTCACCCATTGCTTCGGCATACATAGCAGCTGCATCTAAACGGCTCGTAGCTGTGCTACGCCGTGACCCTCCGGACCCACTTCCCGACGCCATTACTCGCTCATTTTCTGTCGCATTTGCTGCGTTTCTTGCCTCTGCATTTGCATGTGTTACTTAGTAAGTTGGTATAAATTGAAAAGAAAAATAATTTTGGATGAATGTTACATACCTCTTCGTTGCCTATCGGAAGTGGAACGGCAAGGCTGATGCCCCCTTCGTCTACCTTCCATTTCATCCATCGTCATTACATGATGGATGTGTTTTCGCCTCCCCTTCCTAATCCAACCACTACTCGGAAGGATTCTGTCTCCAGGGTTAGGAGGCCAGTCTCCCATATTGCCAATTGGATTGAACACATGGTTCCAAGTATTCACAAAATAGGGTGTTTTATACCAGTCTGCAACAAAGTCGTCCTCTTGCCAGTTTCGGTCACGGCAAACAGCTAAGACATGAGCGCACGGAATAGAAGTTAACTGAATACCTCTGCAAGTGCATTCCATTTGTCTGTCGGGACCGCGCGTCACAATATACATGAACTCCCTGTGAGTGGGTTCCATGTTGCCCATGTCGCTACGGGTGCAAGGAACGTACTCATTTGGGGATGAAACTTGGTACTGACCTTGGCCCTGCGTGTAACGCACCAATTTCATTTTTGAAGCTTTCCCCCAACGTTTTTTAATCTTTTGCAAAACCCGGTCAGAAAGAACCTGTCCCTTGTCTTGTAATTCCATTGCTCGCTGACGCCGCTCAACAAACCATCTGTTGCACGTGTAGAACGTATCCTCAACTACGGCACAAACAGGCAAGCTACGACTCGTTCGGAAGACATTGTTGAGTGACTCGGAGCCGTTTGTTGTCATGATACCAAACCGGTATCCTCCATCACAGGTTTGAAAAATTTTCTCATAATTGGACGGCTCCATCACATCATTAGGACGTACTTTGCCCACTCTCTTTAAATACGCATTGCACTTCGGATTTAGCTGCACAAAAACAAAGGTGTTATTTCATTTTCATAAAATTCTTATAAGATAATTAAACGAAATGTTATAAGTTAGACATACATGAGCAAACTCTTCGAACATCTCTTTCAATCTTCTCGGCTTCTTCCTCTTTGCTCCTTCCCTGAACCTCCATCCGTACCATCTGTCTCCTCCACAGTTCTTGAACAGGTTGTCAGCAACATGCTGCATACAATACCTGTGCACAAAAAGCTCGGGAGGCCATCCGTATTCAGCTGTCAGTGCAGCTTTGATCCCCTTGTGCTGGTCCGATATGACACATACAAATTTACACGGGCCGAGCACTTCATTCCTTAACCACTGCAAGAAAAAACCCCAATTCTCAGTATCCTCCTGCCGCACAATTGCAAATGCAATAGGCAACAATTGGTTCTCGGCATCGTAGCCGCAAGCTATCAAAAGCCTCCCCTCATATCTCCCAGACAAGAAGCAGGCATCGATGCTGATCACTGGTCTCAGGTACTGGAACGCCGCAATGCATGGACCAAACGCCCAGGCTACGGCTCTGAACTGGGCAACACCTGACATGATTAGTCCTGTTTTCTTATTCCGTACCGGGCTGGTCAGAAATTGGTGCGTTGAGCCGGGATTGTTGTGGCAAATTGCAAGCAACAGTGGTCTCAGCAAGCTGTATGAAACCTCCCAACTCCCAAATTGTCGGGCTATTGCCAGCTCACGGCCCCTCCACAGTCGGTTGTATTTAGGTGTCACATTGTCATACACAGACAAAACAATGTCTGCCACCGTTCGGATGCTCATACACGGGTCTTTTTTAATGGCGTTCTCAATGACATCGGTAATGAGTGATGCCGTCAGACATTCGTGGTCGTTCATCGTACTCTCAGTCCTACATGTGTGAGGCCTGTCTTGCTTAGTTATAACCCATGCGTCTCCACATCCCGTCGGCTTTGCCCTAAGCTCGTAACGGCAATTCTTGTCCTTGCACAACAGAGTAACCCGATCCCTGTCACTTTTCCAAGATCTGAACTCCTGATTCTTAGTTATATGGTGCTCTCTGATCTTCTTCATTAGGTCTTCTTTGCTTTTAAAATATTGGTTTGCTTTCAGCTCACCTTTGTACTCAATCCGTTGCCCATAATAACCAATATCTGCTTCTCTAAACTCTGAAACATCATTGAGGTCTGGGAACGGGTGCGTATCAGTCCGGCCACTAAGCGGCCCCCCTCATAAGTATGCCTTTCAGCTGTTTCAACCGGCCCGTCTTCATCGCAACCTTCCACGTGATCTGAATCCCCCCACATTTCTCCTTCAAATTCATCCCCGCTCCTTAGATCGTCCTCCGGTATTTCATTAATATCTTCAAAGTCCGGGCAGCTTGCATCGTCTACTGGTGCAGGTCTGGGGTAAGGTGATACTGGAGGTAACGGTAAAGGAGTGGCATTTACGGATCTAGGTGGGGTTGAAACTGAGTGTCTTGGTCTGCCTCGATTGTGTCTAGGTGGGGATGCAACTGAGTGTCTTCGTTGAGGTGCTGGTGGAGTGACGTAGTTGTAGGATTCTGGGTCAGGTTCGTTGAGGAGTAGGTGGAGTCACGTCTGTAGGTTTCTGGTTGTGGGGTATAATGTGGTGCCGCTGACCCAGAGCCCGAACTTCCAACTCCGGGCTCTACCGGAACTCTTCTAGCAAATATTTCTATTAGAAAATTCCCTTATGACCTCAAATAACCATACATCCCTTCAGTCTGGCCACCTTGATAGAGAAATTTAATTGTCAGGTGACCCGGCTTGCGACTTCTCTGAAGAGCGCCGGGCCAGCAGCGGGAATGTAGCCGTCGCGTGTCGCGACAGATAGGGTTAGTCTCGCGTTTTTTCTTTTTTTTTAAATGGCGGGAGTGAAATTACATTTTTACCCTTCCGACGAGAAAAAGAGTGAAAGTTCCAAATTAATATGAACTGTCCGATTAACATGAAATGAACAGTACCGATTGCAGTATTAGTCTATAGAAGAATTTGCCATAGAATAAATATATGACAATTAATTGCAGAGGAAAAATGATCAATCATATTCAAATACATTATCATCAATAGAATAATCAATTAAATATTGGATGAGATAGACAAATATAAACACGATAATGCAAAGAAAATAATAATCAATCAAATTCATAAGAATCACCAACCAACCAACCAACCAACCAACCAACCATTTTCCTCAAAAAAAAAAAAAAAACAACCAACCATTTCGCTGCAAGCAGTAGCTATAGCCGAGATATTTGGACAAATATAAATATAAGCATGACAGTTGCAGAGTCTCCATTCGCTTCCGTTGCTACAATCACAAACTGTATCAATATCACTATTTCTAAAAATAAATCTGCTGCGATCCAAAGGAATGGCAGAATTTCTGTTACTTCAAATTCATCCTTTCATTTGTTTAAATGTACGAATCTCAATAAAAAGTATTTTTTATGAGGAGGGATCCACTTACAACAAATTTGATTTACAACAAAGTTACAACATTCATTTTTTTCATTTTCAAAGTCTAAATCGTCGATCCAAACCGTTCAAATTGATCATCTAAATAAAATGTACTTGCAGATCAAATTTTATATTTTTTGAATTTTTTTACTATTTATTAAGATGGGTACAAATTCAATGGTCTAAGTATGGCTATTTTTTGTAAAATACTTAATAAATAGTAAAAAAATTCAAAAAAATGTAAAATTTGATCTGCAAGTACATTTTATTGTGGAGATCATGTTGAACGGTTGGATCGACGATTTGGACTTTGAAAATGAAAAAAATGATATGTTGTAACTTTGTTGTAACTCAAATTTGTTGTAAGTGGATCCCTCCTCATTTTTTATATACATATACATACATATATATATATATATACATATACATATATATATATATAGTATGGCTAATTTGCTGCTGGCAGCATTTGCGGCGAGGAGCTTACGGGGGCATATCTTAGTATTTGATGTTCAAAGAACAAATTCAAACCGTTAGATGTTCAATCTATATTAAAATCTATTTGGAGACCAAATTTTACATTTTTTGGAATTTTTTACTATTTATTAAGCCACTTTGAAAATTGCTGATCATATGATCCAGAATTTTGTTGCACTGTTTTTACTGTTAATCCGGATCAGCAATTTTCAAAGTGGTTAATAAATAGTAAAAAAATTCCAAAAAAATGTAAAATTTGGTCTCCAAGTAGATTTTAATATATATTGAACATCTAACGGTTTGTATTTGTTCTTTGAACATAAAATACTAAGATATGTCCCCGTAAGCACCTCGCCGAAATGCTGCCAGCAGCAAATTAGCCATACTCTATATATATATAGAGAGAGAGAGAGAGAGTGGCTAATATCAAAACGTTTGCACCAAGCCTCTCGTGCAACCAAGTTGTTTTCAGGTTTTCAAAGTCCAAACGGTTGACCCGAACAGTTAGATGTTCAATCTATATTAAAATCTGCTTGGAGACCAAATTTATATTTTTGGAATTTTTTTTATTATTTATTAAGCTACTTTGAAAATTGCTGATCCGGATTAACAGTAAAAACAGTGCAACTAAATTCTGGACCATGTGATCAGTAATTTTCAAAGTGGCTTAATAAATAGTAAAAAAATTCCAAATAATGTAAAATTTGGTCTCCAAGCAGATTTTAATATAGATTGAACATCTAACTGTTCGGGTCGACCGTTTGGACTTTGAAAACCTGAAAACAACTTGGTTGCACGAGAGGCTTGGTGCAAACGTTTTGATATTAGCCACTCTCTATATATATAGAGTAGAACTAGGGTGCTCCTAAGCTCACCAAGCCCTTCGTGAGCGCGACTCTAAAACCTATCGAATTGACTTCAAACAACATTTTCAAACCGTTAGATGTTCAATCTATATTAAAATGTGCTTGGAGACCAAATTTTACATTTTTTGGAACTTTTTTACTATTTATTAAGAAGGGTACAAAATTCAATGGTGTTATTCCTTGTGAATAACAGGAATCTGTTATTTCGATTCCAACCCATTTCAATTTTTTCATATGCGAATCTTAACTAAGTTTTTTTTTATGCACAAATCTCAACAAAAACTAACGGTTTGAATCGGAAATAACATGTTCCTGCTATTCCTAAGGAATAACAGCAGATTTATTTCCTGACAATATTTGTAGGAGTGAGGCTATGGTGCTATGCATAACACCAATGGCTAGTGTACTACGGCTCAATATGGTACTTTTTAAAATTCTAACGGTTGATCCGAACCGTTCAATGTGATATTCATATGAATATGTACTTGCAAACTAAATTTTATATTTTTTTGAATTTTTTACTATTTTTTTAGATAGGTAGAAAAATCAGTGTTTTCTGAAAATTCTGGACCATCAAAATTCTACCTATCTAAAAAAATAGTAAAAAAATTCGAAAAAATATAAAATTTAGTTTGCAAGTACATATTCATATGGTTATCACATTGAATGGTTCGGATTGACCGTTAGAATTTTAAAAAATATCATATTAAGCCGTAGTACACTAGCCATCCGTGCTATGCATAGCACCATAGCCTCACTCTATTTGTAGAATAATCAACCAACTAGATAACCTCACCAGTTCCGTACAATGGAACTATCATTTTAAAATACAACCAACCATTTTGCTGCACAGCAGTAGCTAGCTGTCTAGGAGTCTGTATCCCCTCTAAGTTACGAACAAGTATCCTCTCCATTACTGTAAAAGATTCTCTTCACTTTACGGTTTGAGATTAACTCTCAGCTGCTTTGAGATTCGGACTAGTGCAGGAGCAGTATTATTGGGCTTTGAGATACGTGCCAAGTTAAAAGAACGGTCCAGATCCAATAATTGTAAATATTTCCTATTACGGTACCGGGGAGGATGTGAATTCCTAAGTTACAATACTTCGATGGATCATGGACGTTCGATCAAATCCGTACCAATCCGGTATGAGGTGAAACTCATAGATGACAGAGCCACTTTAATAGTCGTGCAGATTCTGATTGGACGGCCCAAGATCTAAACAGAAATATTCTGTAACCTTAGGTGATACGAATTCTACTTCAAGCCGGACCAAAAGTAATACATGTATATTTAAATACGGAAGGTCTATTTTGAAATTTGGTGAAAATTAAACCTGACGACTCAGAGATCTCACTGTAATTGCACTGGATCTGAATTTCCTAGGCTCCTAGCAACTTACTAATATAAACTAGTGCTTGCACACAAAACGTAGACAAATTGAAAGAGGTAAGAGAC
>JAJGRW010000222.1:412177-528737 GCA_025461045.1 Carex parvula | reverse complement strand
TTTTTTACTATTTATGCAGGTCAAATTTACATTTTTCTTAATTTTTTTACTATTTATTAAGATGGGTACAAAATTCAATGGTCTGAATTTGACTAGTTTTGTAAAATACTTAATAAATAGTAAAAAAATTCAAAAAAATGTAAAATTTGACCTCCAAGTACATTTTAATATGGAGATAATGTTGAACGGTCAGATCGACTGTTTAAACTTTAAAAATGAAAATATGTTCATTTTACAAATAGGTCCTTAGGTGCATAGAAGAATCCCTCTTATTAAGATGGGTACAAAATTCAATGGTCTGAATTTGACTAGTTTTGTAAAATACTTAATAAATAGTAAAAAAATTCAGAAAAATGTAAAATTTGACCTCCAAGTACATTCTAATATGGAGATAATGTTGAACGGTCGGATCGATTGTTTGAACTTTAAAAATAAAAATATGCTCATTTTACAAATAGGTCCTTATGCCCATAGAAGCATCCCTCTTAATAAAAATGTCGGTCCAGATTCTGATCGAACAGTTCAGATTTCGAAAATAGAAGGATCACAATATTTTATTTATTTACCTAGAAGTAATTTTTGAACCAAAATTCAATAACTCAGATTCAAAACATTTTTATTTTTTTTTCAATAACACACAAAGAAATATTTTAATTTTTCTTACACCCGCAAAAAATTCAGCCTAAAAAATGTTAATCCGGATAATTTGTCGCAGTCTTTCTAATAAATCAAATTATATAGTATTCTATCTATTTTTAAAGAAATATATTAATATTTCTAATATTTCAATACCAAAAATAAATAAATTATAAACATTTTTGTTTAATTAAAAAATAATAAGAAAAACTTAAACCTAGCAGTTTTGGAATTCCAAAGCCTAAAACCGCAAATTCCGCAAAAATTACGGTTTGGGCAGATTTCGAAATTTCTAATCATGGGGGTAGATTTTGAAATTTAATATTTTTTTTGGATATTAATAAAAATTTCGGGAAATATTCTGTTACCAAAGAAGATATTAAACTCGGACAAGTATCCTCCTTTATAACTTCTAAGTTCTAACAGTAAAACCAAGTGTTTCTCTCTTACTCTCGGAAAACAATGGAGGTCGAAAACAGAAAAATTGTTCTCAAATGGTTCATAACGGGAGCTCCGAAGGAGACAGACATGGAGGTTAAAGAAGGAGACAAAATAATTCTTCGAGTACCAGAAGAGGCGAAAGGGGCAGTGTTAGTGAAAAACTTATACCTCTCTTGCGATCCATACATGAGAGGTCGGATGCGAGAATACTACGAATCTTACATCCCTCCCTACCAGCCCGGATCGGTACACTTATCTATTATTTCATCCCCTTTTTTATTGAGATTCATAGTTTGATCTTCTTTGCTGAGAATATTGTTTCCTAGTACAAAAAACGATGTAGGTTTAATTATATTAATTCTGTCAGTTGTTAAAATTCTTCATTTGAAGGTAATAGAGGGATATGGAGTGTGCAAAGTGATCGACTCTACTGATCCCAATTTCACTAAAGGAGACCTGGTTTCTGGGATAACAGGTTGGGAAGAGTACAGTTTGATCCGTAGTACTGACAAGCTGAGAAAAATTGTGAACACTGACCTTCCACTCTCCTACCATCTTGGACTCCTTGGTAAGTACCTTAAGTTGTGGAGAAAATTAGTTGATTGACTGATTGCATTTCTTAACAGTACATAAAAAAAAAATTGGTACTAATGTACTAATAATGATTTTGGTATTCAATACAAGTATGTACTGGTATCCAACATTACAATTGTAGAAAATTATTCCATTTGCAAATTACTGTATTTTATTTCTGCACATATCACTCGACCTTTCTCACACGTGCATTTTATTTCTTTAAAATTTTCTGCAAAAAGTACCCACCATTAAAATTGAGATTAGAATTTAGAAATCAACATGGAAATCTACCAGCCTTGATTTTATATTAATTAAGCTTAGGAATGAAAAATGGGGCTTGTTAAAGTTTTAAGCAAAACATTCAACATTTCCTAAACCTAATCTGACAGATTGATACTTGCTATAACCCAAACCAGTTTGGATGTTCCTTGGAAGTGTAAGTGTCATTTGAAATATGGACAATAAACTAATTACTTATAGCTCCCAGTCTCCCACTAAAGTTCTATCAATTTGGTGTAGGCATGCCAGGTTTTACTGCTTATGCAGGGTTCCATGAGGTATGTTTGCCCAAGAAAGGAGATTTTGTGTTTGTTTCAGCTGCTTCAGGTGCAGTTGGTCAGATCGTGGGTCAGTTAGCAAAGCTTCATGGCTGTTATGTCGTTGGAAGTGCCGGTTCAAAACAGAAGGTTGTCCTTTTTAACTTAGGATTAATTAAAATCTTCCCTTATCAACATCATATACATTTTTGAGATCTGCAATTATGTTGTACATCAAAACTTAATGCCTTCTATGCGTTGGTTGGTTCTTGCATAATTGAGTGGAAATTAAGGACAAATGGGTTAAAATATAGATTCCTTGCTGAAGGCACAATTGTACAATTAGGGGCAGCCTAATTGAGGTAAAAATAGGCTTAAGTATAGGCAAATTTTCATAGTTCAGATTTAATTGGGCTAATGTTTGTTTATTGCAAATTGATGTATAACGCTACCATGTCAGACCATAAACTGGTATTGGTCTCCTAGTGACGGTTCTTTTCTTGTTTAAACCACCTCTTCTGAATTTTTCTTTGCATTAGTGACAGTTGTAATTGGGGTTTTCTGACTTTCTTCTTGTGTGATTTTACTTAGGTTGAACTTCTAAAGAACAAACTATCATTTGATGAGGCTTTCAACTACAAAGAGGAGTCTGATCTAGAAGCCACATTGAAAAGGTCAGTGATTTTCCTCAGCCCGTTATACTAATACCTATAACTGATTTATTCATAGGAAGTGGTCTCCTTATCCTACAAAGCAGCTTTCAGGTCAGAGAAAAGTACACTCTGGCCAAAAGTCATACTACATTAAAATCACACAGTATTTAACAAACAAAAGGGTATATTCAATTTTGACGGTTTCTTATTTCTAGCTCAAAACCTTTTAGGACCATCACATCTGAAAGAATTTTGTATCTGGTGGCTATTATTATGGGCCTTTGACAAAATTAGCAGGAAATGTTCAGATGACGGTGCCAAATAAATAATGCATCTAAATTCTCTGTAAAAGAAGTCGAGTAGACAAAAATTATATACCAATTAAGACTTATTGACAGCCAAGCTAACAAAACAAGAAGATGGCTAAAATGAGATATTCTGGCCGGTATTTTAATGTTTTCAATATTCACTTACAGGTACTTTCCACAAGGAATAGACATTTACTTTGACAATGTAGGCGGGCCCATGCTTGATGCGGCATTGGCCAATATGAGGGTGCATGGCCGTATAGCTGTTTGCGGGATGGTCTCTCAGAACTCTTTCTCTGATATGCAAGGGATACATAATCTTTACACTATTGTCAAAAATCGCGTGAATATCAAGGGATTTTTACAGAGCGATTACCTCCACCTTTATCCAAAGTTTTTAGATTGTGTTGAGGCATATTACAAGGAAGGGAAGATAACTTATATTGAAGATGTGAGCGAGGGATTGGAGAGTGCACCGGGTGCACTAGTGGGGTTGTTTAGTGGTAGAAATGTGGGCAAACAGGTGGTGTGCGTTGCAAAGGAGTAAGAACGAATTGAAATGTTTGCTGCAACGCTAAGATGAACAGTTGTACCTTATCATTTTAGTTTCAAGTGTTATCCATTTCTTTCAACTTTGTGTAGACAATTGTCTAGCAATAAAGCATGGTCTTAATTGGCCTTTCATGGATATTCTGTAATATGTATTGTCGTTTTGAAATGGAAATGCTGAATAATTTTTTTGAGCTCTTCCTTAATTCTGTAAAAAAAAAATTACGACATGTAAAAGATTGGCTTGATTCTGATGGATGTCAAAGTTAGTGTATACGGATTAAATTGGTAGGATTTTGTTTATATATTTTAATCCGATTTATAGTTATCGGATTAAGACAATTTATAAACTAACCGTCATAAATTAAAATTCGTTGAACTCATATTTATAGTTTCATTAATAAAAAATATCATCTATATATAAATACGATTAATTCTTATTAATAACAAAAACTACAAATGAAACATAGCACAACAAATGATACATAAATGAGGTTGTTAATAAGAATCTAAAAATATTAGCACTCGTGCAAGGATATTCTATATAATCCAATATAATATATCTTAAATAACAATAACAATAACAACATCATTCAATAGATAATAATAATAATAATAATATAATAATAATAAATAAACGTATTATTCCAAGCAAAATAAAAAATAGAATAATGTGCATGTCCCCCGAACCCTCATTCTTTCCTCAGTCCCCCAATTAGTTCAACCGTCTTCAACTGACTTTCTAATTTTGAATCCCGCAACAAGCATTTAAACCTCGCGCATCAAGTCTTTTAAACCTCACGCCTCTCTTCTCTATTCTGTTATTTCTTCTCCACCGCTGCCTTATCTTTTCCACCCTCCTCTCGCCCTCCTCTCCGTCTTCGCTCTCCTCTCCTCTATGCCCTCCTCTCCACTAGTCAGCTTCTGTTGTGGCGGAGTACGATCAGAAATCTGGAGGGAGATGCGACGAGAAAGATCGAGGAGACGAGGAAGAGGCTAGATACTTGATCTAGAGGGAGATCCGAGTTTACCCCTCACAGCACAAGTAGACAGAGGTTTAAATATTTGATACTAGTACTTTAAAGGTTTGTAGATAGATGTTTAAAGGCCTGAGAAATAAAATTTAAAGTGCCTATTGACTTTTACTGTCAAAAGAATTTGATAAGTTACGTGTAAGGTTTAAATGCTTGACATGATTACTTTAAATGGTTGTAGATAAATGTTTAAAAAATTGACAAGAGTACTTTAAAAGGTTGTGAAACAAAATAAAATTAAATAAAATAAATAAAATCATAATAAATAAATAAATAAAAAATTGATAAGTTAATAGTTGTAGACAGATGTTTAAAGGCTTGATAGGAATTTTTTAAAAGGTTGTAAACAAAAATTTAAATGTTTGAAAATTTAAAGTGCTCAAAGGCTTTCACTGTAAAAAAAATGACACAAAAATAATTCAAAAATACCTTTTAGTGGATCTCATTTGAAAGAGAAAATAGAGTATAAAACGTTCGTATTTTTATATTCGGAAAGTTCGTCACATATCATCGGGAAAACGAATTAAAATGATCAAAGGAAAAAAAAAACAGAGTGGGTAAAATTTTGTTTTTCTTTTTTTGACTTGAAAATAAAAGTAGTTAGGAATTGAGCTATCTAGATTTCAGAATTTAAGTCTTGTAGACAGATTTAAAAAGTCGCGAGTAACAATTTAAAGAACTGTAAATAGACTTGTAAAAACTTAGACATAGACGAACGCTGACATTCTAAAAAGTTAAAAGACTCAAAATACACGGACATAAATTTATTTGAGGGTAATTATCAGGCTCCTAAAAAATATATACCAATTCAACTATGCATAAACCATAAAAATTACCTTGCTATTTATGGAAATTAACAATCAATATTTTTTATTATTTTTAGTAAGGAATAAACTATAATGATGTATCTCCAACAGGCAAGGCAATGTGTTCTGGTCCATACATTGTGAAGGTCTGTATATAATTTATTTTCAAATTTATGTTGATTCAAAATATAATTAGAACTCTTCAAAAATTATGAAGAGATAATTTAATTATAATATGAGGTACCGTCCGTAAAGTAGGGTTTAATCAATATATATTGCAAATTTTCATAAATTTGGCGGATTTCTTTTATTGAGAATTAAATCTACATTCTCTTGAAAGAGAAAAGAAGACTCGTACCACTGTACTAAGCATTTTATTTGACAGGTTAAATAAATCTAATTCTTATCTAACTAAGTATGATTTAAATTTATTATTTTTTAGGATGAAGTTGGTCGAGTTAGACGAGTTAATTGAGTTAAAAGATTAATTATACACTTTAAGATGTATAAATATAAGAGTAGGGTTAAAATGCATCATTGGTTTTGTGCTCCAATCATGCTCCACGTCTTTTTCTCCTTTTTCAAAGTTCGAATAATCGATCCGAACCGCTCAATATGATCTTCATATTAAAATGTGTTTGGAGACAAAATTTCATATTTTTTGAATTTTTTTAGATAGGTACAAAATCACTGTTCTGGATGGTCTAGAATCTTCTTAAACAGTGATTTTGTACCTATCTAAAAAATTAGTAAAAAATTTCCAAAAAATATAAAATTTGATCTCTAAGCACATTTTAATACAAAGATCACGGTGAATGGTTCGGATTGCCTGTTTGGACTTTGAAAATTAAAATAAGAATGTGGAGCATGATTGGAGCACAAAACCAATGGTGTATTTTAACCCTACTCTAAATATAAAGCGTAATTTAAAGTAATTTAGTATAGGGTAAATTTCGCTGGAGGTCACTAAACTTTGTCCTTTGTCACGAATTGGTCACTCAACTTTGATTTGTCCCTCCATAGCCACTGAACTTTTATTTTGTCCCAATCAAGTCACCTTATAACTTTTCCATCCAAATTATAACGGAATATGCTCATTCCATCCAAAAATTTAACGGAATATGCTCATTCCGTCCAAAATACTAACGGAAAAGTTATATTCCGTTAATTTTTTGGATGGAAAAGTTATAGGGTGACTTGATTGAGACAAAATAAAAGTTCAGTGGTTATGGAGGGACAAATCAAAATTGAGTGACCAATTCGTGACAAAGGACAAAGTTTAGTGACCTCAAGCGAAATTTACCCTTTAGTATAATTCAACGTAATTTAACATAATTTCAAGTAATTTAGCGTATTTTAGTATAAATATGCTTAAAAGAAGTAATCTAACAAATATTTTAAAAAAAATCTGAATTTTTAGCGTTAGAATTCAGCATCTTGATATTTATATTGTCTAAAAAAAAAAAAAAGTGGACCGCCCCACGGGGGGTGGTCTGCTATGAATCGTGGACCGCCCCCTAGTGAGGCGGTTAGGGCATTTTTAGTAAAAATTTTGAATCGAGGGTAGATTTGATGATTTTTATTTTTCTGGGGGTATTAATAAAAATATCGGTCATCATCTTGTTCCATCAATTTTGTTTCGATCGGTTAATTCTTTTAACTGTACAATAAAAGATCCCTATTACTTCCGAGACATATTTTTGATTCGTATTATGAATTTATATTTTTATTTTAAAGTTCAAACAATCGACTCAAACTATTTATCATGATTTTTATATGAAAATGTGTTTAGTTATCAAATTTTATATTTTTAAGAATATTTTGACAAACTTTTAAGATGGACAGAAATCACTACTTTTAAATAATCTAGTATCTTTAGATCAAGTGATTTTGTATCTATTTTTTTCTTTTCAAATATAATATTTGACATTCAACTACATTTTCATATAAATATTATGTTAAGCAGAATATATCGATTATTTAGACTTTAAAAATAAAAATAAAAATATGTAGTACAGACCAAAAGTGATTCATAATACTGTAGCCCCACTCAATAGTTATTTTATTAAAAGAACTTGATACATCTCTAATATCTTTTTATATATAAATATTAATTTTAAAAATTAAATCTGCGTAAAACAATAAACAATTATTTTATTTGAACAGATGTTATTTTCAAAAATTAAATTTATAAAAAATAATATATCAGAATAAATATTATTTTTGAAAAGTGAACGTGCCAGTGCCACCAAACAAAGACTTGAGTATTGGGATTTGGGAAATTGATTTCAAAATTTTCCAGTCACACTCTCTGTTAAAAATTCTGCAAGACATGGAGCAAACTATACTTGAAATGTTGTCCAATAAATTATCTCGTATTAATTAGCAGGTCCCAACTGGCTGTTGGTGTATATTGTCCAACTATAAACCGGGTTTTGTATAACCTGTTTTGACTACTAGGGAGAGGAGAGGAGAGAGGAAACTGCCTGGTTTCGATTCCGTGAACTTCCAAATGAACCCAGATTTCGAATCGATCTTCTCTCTCTCCACTTAAATTTTATACACTTCTCTTACTCGAAATCGTAGATCTCCAGTCTTGGCTAGAATTTGTCCAGTATCCCTTAAATTATTTGGCTTGAAACTCCAATTTTCGTCGCAATTAGGGTTTCTTCCGTTAGGGTTTGGAGGAGTATCGCGCTGTGGTGTTCTACTCAACTCCGCTGCGTTTTCAACGAGACAATTTGAGTTAGGTTCCAACACTTAGTAGCGACTTCCTTCACTCAGAATTTGACGGGAGGCTCCTGAACTAGGGATTCGGATGAGAATTTGGGCGTTTTGTGGAAATTGAGTTTTCTGTGAAATAACAGCCGCAAAATGTTCTATTCTCAGTTTATTTTGGCGAAAAAAGGACCGCTTGGCACGATTTGGATTGCTGCCCATTTAGAGAGGAAATTGCGGAAGAATCAGGTTGCTGATACGGACATTGGTGTTTCTGTTGGTAAGTTTGATTCTAATTCAATAACTTATTGAGGATTTTAAAAATCTAGCTCCAGTCTATTTTGTTTAACCCACCTCAAAAAACGAGACTTTTATATATGTGCTTAGTTATGGCATTTTATAGAAACGTTGCTATTATTTGCTAAGGGAACTGGCATAACAGATGAACTGTGCCGAATTAGTAAGTGTTTCTGCATAAGACGGCCAGGTAAAACGTACAAGTAAGGCTACCTAAGCATTGGGTCTTAGTAAAAGAAAGATTGAGGTTTTAGACAAATCATAGCGAAGTCAATGAAGTCTTAACATAGCAGTATAGTTATATTTCAAGTGGTAAAAAATGTGACTAGATAAAATAAACTCAGATAAAGAAATATACCTGTCGAGGATGAAAATACATATAGTTGTTATTTAGAAAGAGAGAATTCAAAAATCTGCCGAGATACTGAATTTGATGAGGTAAAAAAAATTTGATAGAGGAAGGAATAGTTTAGGGAGGATAGTATCTACAAGGATAGAGAGGTATATGGAGAAATTGTGTTTAATGATCAGAAGGAGAAATTGGTTGATTTATAAAAATAGAGATTTTCTAGGGAATAAAAGATCAGACTATGAAAGAACCTTGTATATTAGGGAGAGGAAAATAGAAGCGTTGAAAGAGAAATTATTTCCGTATATGGTGCAACACCTAAAATCAATGCAGAATAGTATGCAAATGTTATGATTTGGTAACATATATTTTATTCAGGGGACCAGGATTTCAGTCAGAGAGTAATCTATTCATTATTCCATCCTTACATATTTTAACCACTGCAGATTCTATTCTCTTTCCTGATGTGCCAATTGCTTTGCGTCTATCGAGCCATCTCTTGCTTGGTGTGGTGAGAATATACTCCCGCAAGGTGAATTATTTGTTCCATGACTGCAGTGAGGCCTTGCTGAAGATAAAACAGGCCTTCAGGTCAACTGCAGTTGATCTCCCACCAGAGGAGTCAACAGCTCCATACCATTCCATCACTCTGCCCGAGACATTCCATCTTGATGATTTCGTGCTGCCTGACTCTGCATTTCAGGGGTGAGTAGAATCAAATTTATGATTTTAAGGTTTTGCATCTTGACTGTGCACAATGGATCGTGCTAGCCAGCAGAGATCGTGATGGGTATAATCAGACAAAGCGGAATTGCTATGGTGTGATAAATTACTAGTTTTAGGCTAGATTTATAATTTATTTATCATATATGTAGTAATTGCAGCAAAAATAAAGGCAAATTCAAACATAACAAACTGATACCATGTCAACGAAAGGTTTGTAAAGCAAATTCATACATAACAAACTGATACCATGTCAACGAAAGGTTTGTAAGGGTGCTTATTAGTAGAAAAGCACATACGTATGACATAATAATGTCTTCAAATGAAATACCATCATGATAGTAAATTAAGACTTTATCTGTTATTTATTTAGTTTCTCTACGTTCCAGTGACTATGTCGATCACCATATTAGCACTAAAGAGCAGATTACACTACAAGATAACTTGGAGAAGACTGAGTTCTCAACTTCAAAGTTTGGATTGGATGGTTTGTACTCATGAAGCATATAATTTTCCTTAAGATGTTAACAGTTAATTAAGAATTTAACAACTTTTGCGTGTATTGTGTTGCAGAGCGTTTTGGTGATGGAAATGCTTCCCACTTTGGACTGGATCTTGAAGAGGTAAATAATTTGACCATATAGCCTTTATGTGTTGTACTAAGAAATGTACAGAATTAGGGATTCATATATCATTGACTACTATTTGGTATGTTTTGCTCTGCATCCACCTAGTAACAAATCTTCTTAATCATTCCGTTTTTTGTTGTTAACTTGGTTGATTGAAGGACTGCATTGTTTTCTTTAACATGTTGGGACGGGCTTGATGCTTTATTTTTATGGACAACATTGGATGTTTTTTTGGCCTATTTATAAATGTCTGATTGTTAATATATTAAAATGGTAATTTTATTTTTTAAGTATGGTTTAATATCGCTATAGTAGTCTTGATTGAAGGACTGCATTGTTTTCTGTAACATGTTGGGACGGGCTTGATGCTTTATTTTTATGGACAACATTGTTTTTTTTTTTGCCTATTTATAAATGTCTGATTGTTAATATATTAAAATGGTAATTTTATTTTTTAAGTATGGTTTAATATCGCTATAATAGTCTTGTGTCGTGGTAAACTAATTATTTAAGGGCCCTTTGTAACTCTAATGGTTAGTATGAATAGTGCCTTTAGAGTTTCTTTCTTCTGTTGAAAGAAACAAGGCCTACTTGGCTGAAAATGGCCTGTTATCTTTGTAGTAAAATCTAATTTACCCTTTGAATCCTTCTTCTCTTGTTATAAGCATGTACTCTTAAGCTGTAGTAATTTTACTTTCGAAACAGATAGATAAGATGCTTCTTATACCAAATTGATGCGTTAATTGTCCTCAGGATTTATTCTTACCAAAGGATCAATCAGCAATGGATCATTCTTCATTTCGACTGCCTTCAGATGATAATGGGTAAACTCAACCTCTCCAGCCTTTTCCTTTTCTTCCTTTTTGTGGTATATAAAATAGTATTTCTATTCATACCATATAAAACCACCTGAGACAAAAAAAACATGCGTGTCTACGAAGACAACCTGTGAATCCTAATTAATATATTTCAAGCAAATGAGGACAAAATAAATACATAACCAAAAGAATGAATTGCATGCTGCTGGTGCCATATGGACACACACGCACGCGGACACATATATACATAGAGATATATAGATAGCGAGTGAGGTTTTGGAAAGAGAGGGAGAGAATCAATTGTGTTGCCCATTAGTATCTCTTGGCTGTTGGAGCCATATTTACTGTCAACAAATCCTTGGCTTTAAATCTCTATATAGGAATTACTGTGGTAAGTATCTTAACATTTTTACATTTCTCTCAAACAGTACCTTTCATCAAGGCCAGTCATCAGCAGGTCCAACAGACATGGACTTAGACCAGGATCAAAACGAACTTATCAATGCTGAAAAGGACGAGGATCACAAAACTAGCACAGATCTTTCTAATTGGAGCGGGTACAATATCCAGACTCCTGGGTACAACATTGCCACACCCGGTTACAACATACAGACTCCCGCTTATAATATACAAACACCCGCTTATAATATACAGACCCCCGACCTTAATGAAATATTCTTCTCTCAAGGTCAAGGCAGCCACATGGATGGCTCTTCAGTTCCACCAACACCTTTTCCAGAAACTCCCTTTCATGATGAGGTGCACTCACCAGAAACCACTGAGTGCGCCCCTCCTTCCACTCCTGGGTTAATGGAAGAGACAGTTCATGCCAGGGTTAATGATGCATCGCCTTCTGTAAATTATGAAGATGCCCCAAAAGCTGATAATAATTCTGCTCCATTTCTCCAACCTTGCTCTGCTAATGGCACTGCTGCTTTGAAAGCAGCTTCTGCAGGAGAGAATACAACAAATGAAGAGGGAATTGAGAATGCTTGTGAGTCTGCTCAACAGGTTGCTTTGGAGAGTAATGCTGAAAAGCCTTTGCCAAGTTTTGAAGCACCTAATATGAATTGTGAGGTATCTGACATGTGTGTTGACCGGTTTGGTGAAGAAAACATGCCTGTTGAAGGTGTGATTCCTGGAAATGCTTCAGATTTGGTGAACTTGAATGAAGCTGCCGTTGATTCTACTGTTGGGTTTTTTGGTAATTTCTGACTCTGATTATGTATTCTGACCTTTTAATTGCTCCAAATAACATTTAATCTTGCAATTTTAATTTTTGTAGCCTACCTTTAGGACTTCAGGGTTTACTATCTGTAAAGTTAGTTTTTATGATAACTACCCATTTGCTAATCACTAGATTGGTATACCCTTTTATGTATTGGTTATTGTCCTTTCAAACTTACTCTTTTGTTACTTCTGATAATTTGGGAGCCTACCTTTCGTCTAAACTAGCAAGGAAGATATTTCCAAATGTCTGAAACCATCCCTCAAGGACACCTAACAAAACTCAAGGGATCATATATTCATATATCTATATATAAAATAAAAAATAAATAAAAAGTGAAATATGGAAGCTATATTGTTTAAGTTGCTGTTGATGTATTCTCTTCAGGTGCTGCAACAATTCGCAATGATGAAGCAATGAATAATTTGGAGGTTGAACAAACCCCTGAACAGCTACAATTTAAAGAAACACCAAATATGGATAACGGGGCTTTCTCGTTGACAACAACAAATATGGATAACGCAGCTTTCTCGTTGACAACACCAAATATGAATAACGTGGCTTTCTCGTTGACAACACCAAATATGGATAACGTGGCTTTCTCGTTGACGAGTAGTGCATTTCCAGAGCCGGAGAAAGTGCTTCAGCAACCAGTATTTGATACTGCAAATCGAGCTGATGAATTGGGACAGGTTACAGTGGAAAGAGCTGTATCAGAGTTGGATGGGAGCATTGACAGGACAGTTAGTTTGATTGGCCAGAAACGGCCTTTGGAAGATGACAGTTTGTTGTTGCATTTTGAAAAGAGCAGTACAGAAAGAGTTTCCAGCAGGCAGCGGGTTAAGAAGAATAATAGTGATTTTCTTACTGATGACCATGATTTATTGGCTTCTATTCTAGGTAATCTCACTGTTTATTCTTTTGGGTTTGTTGTTACTCTGTTGTACTTTAATTAATCCAATTTCTGTTTAAAAACAAAATTATTTGTGGCTTTTCAGTCTGTCTAAGTTTGTCTTTTGTCCTTTCATACTCCATACATTTCATGATATCAATGCCCCACTGCCAGAGTTCTTTGGTTTATCCTATATTGCTCTCCAAGTTATTTTTTTTCAGAAAATGACATCTTATAGTTAGGAACCTTACGGTTAGGCTTACAATAGTTAATTTTCACAAACTCAATATTCTTTCATTTTGACTTAAGTAGTAGGTAAACTAGCAAGTAAATAGTTAGCATATTTACTAGGTAAATGGCAGACATAATTTAAAAGAAGAAAAACTAATTGCTCTGATCCAATGGAAGATCACTTGTAGCTAAAATAGCTGAATGTCTTGACAGTTGACACTCATAATATGGTAGTCCAAATTCAGCTTGGTACCATCCATAACAACCAGTGTTTTTCTTAAAAAGCACACAGCAACTATTCTGCTATAAAGCACCAAAATACAGTTAATTGTTTGGTTTCCTTGTAAGTACAATATATCCTTTATAGTTGAGTGCACATTTATGTACTATCTCTTTATTGGACTAACGGTAACCTGTAATTTATTTGTTTCTCTCTATGTTAGCTGGCAAAAGGACCCCAGGATTGGGGCCGACTCCTAACAAGTCAAGTTTGCTCAAGCGTCAGAAGATGACACCTAAGACAGGCATCAACAAGCGGAAGTTGCAGATGGATGATGCCATGGTCTTACATGCAGAGTACATGCTCTTTGTCATTTGCTATTATATTGGATATTTATGTTTTGGTTTTGGTTTCTTCTAATGCATATTGATATCTGTTGTATAAAATCAGTTTTATGTACAGATGTATACAAGCTAGGTTCAATTGACAATTATTAAGTTAACTATTTTACAGATTTCTACCATAATAGAATGGAAAATGATGTCTCTCTATTTCCATCTAGATGTAATTGACAATGATGATGATAGTAGTGATAACAAATGAAGATATGTCTATTATCTACTTTGTCATGAAACCAAAAAACATCCTTATCATATTCTTGTGATGATGATGGTCATATATAATGTTCTCATTCTTAAAAAGTTGATCTTAATGAAATAAAAAGATTATTAATAGTAAAGAGGCATTAAATATTAGTTACTGTGCATGTTATTTCTCTTGTTGCTCTTGACACATGTTATTTTTTTCTGGTAGTTGTACTGTGCTCTTGGTATAGATGTTTCATTTTGTTTTAGTGGTTTTGGCTAATAGCTTCCAAATTCTATTTCTGGCATTCTTTCCCCCTACACCCTCACTCATTTTTATGTTCTTCACTTTTCAGTGTGATACGCCAGCAATTAATAAATACAGAAGACATATGCCGTTTGAGGAAGAAGGCTCCATGTACTCGTGCTGAGATATGGATGATTGAAAAGGGTCCTTTGGAAGATGAGATTTTCAGTGTAACATTATTCAGTGGTATGTCTTTGGCTTCATTTTCTCTCCTAGAATTGTTTTTCCTATTGATCTTGATTGCACAGGAATCAGCTGAAGTAATTAGACAATATTGTGAACTATCCACCTGTCTATAGTATGTAATTAAACAGTTGGTTTAAGATGAATTAAAAATAGTTTCACTTGATCCTTAAATCTGTGTTGTAAATGTTGATTTTGCATGTAAAATGTGTCAGGACCATTGACTTTTTACAGCTTTAGCGGCCAAAATTTCAACTTCCCAGTAATTGAGGATTAAATGTATGATTTATGCCAGATATGTTTACTACTCAAAATCAAAATCCGAATGTCAAGCCAAAATAACCCCAAAGAACACCGCTCAACACAAAAGTGAGATTAGCATTGTTTTAATTTCATTACATAATTTATAGAATCCTAGTGCATAACAGTATTATATAGAGTTGTTGTTTTATTCTTATGTGCTACTGGGAATTGTTTGTTTGTTGCAAGTACAAGTTAAAAACTCATCTAGCATTTTTTATTGGTCTTATATGGTGGACTTTTGTATTTATGTTTGGAGGTTCCAATTTTGCTCCTTTTCTTCAGGTGCTACAGAGGAGCTAAGTGAACTACAACGCCAAGCTTACGAGATAGACATCTTTAAACCTTTGAAACAACTAATAAGAGATGGCAAGGGGAAAGAAGTAGAAACAGATGCTCCTAAGGTGACAAATGAGGAAACCCTATATACACCATATCCTACAACAGTTGAGGAACAAGGCAGCAATAATGCTGGTACACCCTATGCATATCCAGTTGACTCAAGTCTAATTATTCCGCCACATGATGAACCCTCTATTGAACCCTTTTATGGCCTCGATAATGACAACTTTATACCGGAGCAACAACTGGAGAGCAACAATGAACATGTTCAACCTTCTGATGAGGTACCAACAGATTTGGATAAAAACGATACAACCACTGATATTGGCCAAGGGAACTGTGAACCTCTCCTTGTGCCTGAGGAGAATCTTGCAGAGAGTGGATCTGGTTTAATACACATTGATGAGATGAAAGATGAGATGGATAAGTTGTTTGAACCAGAGAAAAATCCTGATACTGAGGATGGTGTCGAGAATGTGAATAATTTGATTCAAGTCGAGGGCATTATGCAAGAAGAAGTGTTTCTCCTTCCTGAACAACAGGTTGAAAATGACGGGAATGTCACATCAGTGGCAGGGGAGAATTCTGTATTGCAAGAAACTAATGCAGGGGGGTTTGTTGATATGGAGGGCATGGGGCATAATGACTTTATACCAAAGGAGAGCAGTGTAAGTTTAGCTTTCTTATCCAAGAGAATTTTATTGTGTCTTGACCAATGATTAACGGGGTATAAAGGGGTGGATGAAGTTTTTTATATAAAACTTGGTTAAGAATCTGCACCTCCACCTCCTTATAAGAAAACAACCCCACCTAATGCACACGTGCACAGCCACACAAAATAATAGCTCAATAATGAAAGAAATCACCCCAAACAGTCGTACCATTCTTTGTTAATTAAGGCAAACTTTTCTGATAGTGGCTAATATGGTAACTTTGTTTTGTCTGTTCTTTTTGGGGTACAGGATTTTTGCAGTGCAATAGAAGGTGTGGATACAGGTAATGTTCTATCCTTGGTTTTATTTATATTCACACACACACACACACACAGTGCTTTAGGGAATGGGCAATTTTGCACTTATGTGACCTTTGTTTATTTCGTTCCATGGTTCACTATGCTAAATAAATTAACCAAGTCTTTACATTCTAAGTAAATTTATTCTGCATCAGTCATTTTATCACCATGTCCACTCTACAAGATTTGAATAGAGTATATCATTATACCATCAGAGCAGTGCCTTGTAATTATCTACACCTCTATTCTCTTATTTGGTCTTCATTTGATTTTGTTTGCTTCCCAGATTTTCTAAATGCTGATGAGGAAATTGACTGCCATGAAGAAGGAGATGATGATGTCGATGATGCAGGAGAGATTCGGGCACTCGACAATAGTGGATGGTCTTCTAGAACCAGGTTTCAAAATACCCTACATTGCTATAGTGATAATTTTTTTTTTCATGTGCATGTCAGGAATCTGTCTGCACAAAAATAAATAAAATACTATTTCATTTGCTGCTGCAACTGAGATCTTAGATTATTCGACAGTGGCCCTTGACTGTTATGCAAACATGTGGATGCTTATCTTTAAATTTTCACAAATGTGCCCCTCTAAATGAGCTAATTTTTTTTCTGTTAATCTTAAAAGCCAAATGAAAATAAAATGAGGTGAAATGGATTTGGATTTTGGGTTATGGGGAAACTTGCATATTTTTTTATTCTTTTTGTTATTACCATTATATTTTATAACCTTGGTAGCAGTTGTGTTAATGCAATAGCACATAAAATAGTAGTTTGTAGTAGTTTGCTACAATTAGGAGAGATTGGGAGCTATATGCAATAACATCAGATACTGACTGTGTTTTGCTAATGGTAAGGAACCCCAATATAATAACTCATGGAGGTGTTTGTCAAAAAAAAAAAAAAAAAAAGAAAAATGAAAAAAACAAACAAACAAAGAAAATGAAAAAATTGGTGCCAGTCATGAAGTTGTCTATATCATTTTACGTATATGCAGTATATGTAGTATCTTATCGTTGTCTATATCATTACTAACTCTAGATCCTTTAATTAACTAATATCCACATTTGTTGATCATGCCTGAGTGTTTATTTTTGCGAAGGGGAAGAAATTCTTTTCTGGTTCATTGTGGACAATAGTATTAGTTTTTTGATATTATACAAACAAAAACTTGTTTGCCATGTTGTTCTGCTAATTTTTCAAGGAAAATGTTGCAAGGTAGTTGATGATTTTTGGTGTGATTACAACTATAAGATGACATTCAATTGTTTCGGTGCAGGGGAGTTGCTAGGTACCTGAAACTTTTATTTGATGAAGAGACAGGGCATGGAAGAAAGAGTGTCGCTGTTGATCAACTTTTAGTTGGGAAGTCCCGCAAAGAAGCTTCTAGAATGTTCTTTGAAACTTTGGTATGTCAATAATTTTTCCATGATTCTAGGCATATGGTTAAACGAGGCTTGGAAAAAAAAAATATGGTGCAGTTTCAGTGCAGTATTGTTTTTAGTGTTACTGTTTACTTAATTGTTCAGACCTACATTAAAACGTAGTGAACTATTTGCTGGTTTAGTTTTGGTTTTATTCATGTAGTTTTCTTTTGTGTAAATGTTTTGTAGGTTCTAACTACCAAGGACTATATCCATGTGAAGCAAGAAGTTCCATTTGGATTTGTGAATGTCAAGCCAGGAGTAAAGCTTATGCAATCTGAGTTCTGATACACTATCAGGCCATACCATACCATATGACTCATAGATAAAAGGAAGTATAATTTATTCTTGTCATTTATACCTCCCTCCTGTGACTTTTCTTGTAACCCTAGTTTTAGTTTGTCAAGTTATGCCTCTAGGCTTCATATCTTCATCTAATCTATATTAGATGTTTTATGCATGTTGTAGTATAAATGAAGCTTACAATTCAGTTGGCGTCATTTGTGTATATATATTCCATGTAAAGTTAATTATCCAACGACTTTTGTTGTAGGTGGTTCTGTTATTTTCAGTTAGGTCAGTAATTATAAACAGCTATTGTGTGTTTAGTAGCAATTTGGTTCGTATGTAAAAGATGTTTCAGATTTTTCATTACCTTCTCTGTTTAATCCAAGTATTTGGTTATAGGAGCTCATTTTGCTAGTTTTTGTTGGACTGGGAAACACTTGATTCCAGTCTATAGTTTTGCTGATTTACAAACTTGTGCATTATGGGTGAAGTGCAAACAAACTCATTACCAGTGTTTTCATTACCTTCTCTGTTTAGGCCGATTAATTGGCCAATTAATTGTTGGCGGTGACTAAACTGTCACGTATTTTCCTAACTAATTGGCTGATTATTTCCGATTATGGCCAATTATTTCTGATTATTTCTGATTAATCGTTTGGCGGTACCCTATCTGTCCGATGATCGTATAGTTATTTACAACACTGCTCATTACTGTTGGGTTTGCATCAAGGTTCATTTAGATAAAATTTAGACTACTGGATAACTGAGTTATTCCTTCTGGCGCTTAGCTCTTCCTCATTCTTTCCCTCGGTTTCCATTTTGCTCCCTTCAAGGTTGTCGTTAACAATTAATAAATAATAACTAATGATCGTGTAATGTTGCTTCGAATTAATAATTGCTAGTTGTTTAATGTTCCTGTTATTTTTGTTGTTTCTGTTGCTTAACTGGTACAAGTGAATTGAGGAACGATGTCGCTTGGATTTGTATGAATACATTGTACATGTGCCGTGTGCGTAGTAGAAAATGCCATAAATAAATGACAATGGGTAAAATGCATGTATCGGTCATAAACTTGTTATAACTCGTAATGACAAAGCATTTGCCATTCATATTTCACTTAGGAGTTCTTTTTTTTTTTCCAATATTTACGTAAATCCTAGTTTATGTGTTTTATTGCCTGATCCAAATTGGCACGGAAGAGGGGTTTTAACAACTATTATCTCCATTAGGAGCTTGCATTAAGACGACTCGTATAGTTTGTCTCTAGTTAGCATTAATTATCCATTTCTAAACAAGTTATATTAGATAATTTTGTTCTGAATTCATCTATCAGTTTTGTTGTATCATGTCATCTCTGCATCTTTGTTTATAAATGATTTATATTTGCCGAAAATTATACAGAGTTTATGCTTAAATTTTGCTCTTGACGGTACAGAGATTCACACCTAGTACATAATGAAGGTTGCGTAAAAGTTCGGAAAAATATTCTTCTGGACAAGTCAAATTGTAGGAAACCAAAAGCAACTAAATAATTCAACTTAGATTCCACATTTATCTATATCCTCTACTAGCTGTGCCGGCCTTGGGTCTCATAACTGTTTCCTTTCATTTGACGGTGTCGGTGCATATTTCTCCCCTGTCGCTAAAAAAACAGTGTGAAGTACACTCTATGCAGTAATATGTGCTACATTTTGCATTAGGTCTCTTTTGAGAGAACTACTGTGAAAAGAGAACAGCTTGGGTCCGATGGGTTTCGGGACCGTCCGATCTACTTTAAGATTCGTGCACATAAATTTTAAAACAGATGCGAAAGTTGCGGGCGCAAATTTTAAAGCAGATCAGACGGTCATCAAACCCATCGAACTCATTTTGAGTCCAATGGGCATCGGACCCAAATTGACAGATGGACTGGTAAGAGGTAAGAGGTAAGAGGTAAACTTTCTGCCATTGGACTGGTAAGAGGTAAACAAATTAATTGATTTTCTCATCTTTAAGTAGACGTATGAGACTCTGGAGGGAGTCTGTACGCGGAAAAACTTGTCAGCTATATTTTAAATTAGACCATAAGATTAAAATATACATACCAAATTCATACAAAAAGAACATTATAAATTTTAAATCGAATGGATCTGATCCGTTCATTTTAATTAAATTTCTATACCAGCAGTTAACTTAAAATCACTTCACGAAGACAAACCTAAGAAAAAATGGTGCCACACACCAGTACCCAAGTGTGAGGTACAATTAAAGAAGTTTAAAAAATCAACCCAATACACTTATTAATCCTAATGATCATATTTTCCACATAACCATTTAAGGTTCTGAAAAATGCTCCAAGTTCGAGTATCATACAGGCAACAGGCTACAATAAAGACAAGGGAGCATGGCCGATATTTTTATTAATACCCCAAAAAAAAAAAATTATCAAATCTGCCCCCACCCCAAACTTATTTTTAAATCTACTCCAATCGTCCGTCGGCCGGGCGGTCCACTTTTCCCACCTGACCTCCCAGCAGCTGGGCGGTCCACTACCCTTATCTGACCGCCCTATAAAAGGGGTTTTTTTCTTTCCTGATGAGCACAGTATTCATTCCAAGTTTCTAACAAATTTTCAGAACCGAATGAGAGAAAGAGAGGCGATGGTGAACAGTAATTCCAGCACAGTATTTTCATAACAGTAATTTCGGAACAGTAATTTCATAACGGAAATATGTTGGTTGCACTGTATGTGGGCGGGAAGTTTACCCGGAGTGCGGAGGGAGCACAGTACACTAAGGAAGCAGCCTACGGCTTCGAGGTAAATGAAAATACCTCATTTGTTGAACTGAAAGGAATAGTGTATGAAAAAATTGGTGTGAACCCCAACCGGTGTGATATAGATTTAGCTACCCGGATTAACACAGTAAGTGGTGGTAGACCTTACTATACCAGGTATCCAATAACAGATGAGTCGTTATGGAGGAGCGTTTACAACACTTTTGAGTCACAGGGGGTAATGGTAATGGACTTATATTCCAGGAGAGTTCAGCGTGAACCCAGAGTTGAAACATCTAGGGAAAATAGAGGTTATGATCACTCGGGTTATGACAACCCGCGTCACTCGAGTTATGACAGCTCGAGTTATGATCACTCGGGTTATGACAACTCGGGTCACGAGCACTCGAGGTATGACAACCCCCGCCACTCTAGTTATGATAACCCCGGCCCCTCGAGGTATGACAACCCCCGCCACTCGAGTTATGAACTGCCCGTATCACCCGTTTATGAGAATTATGTACCTGATTTTACCACCGATCTACCACCACCACCACCTCCTCCTGAAACCCCAATCCAACCCAGATTTCCATCTGTACCACCATCAATACCTATAGTGTCACCCGTTGCTACCCGGAGAGACCTTGACCTTGATGCTGAGCTCGATGCCGTACCACAAGGAAATTTGGAAACAGGTGACGAATGGGAAGGGAATTGGGATTCTGATCACCTGTCAGAAGGTGATGGAGATTATTTACCTAAGAAAGACAGATTTCCGATTAGAGGTCGGACATATAGGCATCCGTGCCCCACATTCAACGATACCACTGCTTTTGAAGAGGCAGACATCTCATTTTGTGGGCCACGTGTCAGGTACAGTCAAGAGCTTGCTCCGCAGCAGGTTTACACCAACATAGATGAACTTGTGAAGAAAATAAATGAGGTCCATGTTCACAGCAACTGGGAGTGCAGAATTGAAAAAAGAGACCGAAGAAGGTTAGTAATTGTTTGTGCCGACGAAGAGCATTGCCACTTCCGTCTATATGCAACCCCTGTGAGTAAGGGCGAGGCATGGATTATTAAGAAGTGTGAACCACCTCACACATGCAAGGCTGCGTCATCAAGGAAATACCATACAAATCTTACGGCTTCACTTATTGCCGATGTAATTGAGAATGACGTTAAGGAGGACCCATCGATGAGCCTTAAGAAGGTCGCTAGACATGTCAGACGCGTTTACAAGCATGTCGTCCCAAAATACAACAGGTTGTGGAGAGGGCGTGAACTTGCGATTTGCCGAATGTTCGGTAGCTGGCATGGTTCATACAACTTACTTGCACCATTGCTGCAGGCCATAGCAAGTACAAATCCCGGCACTGTCTTTGAATGTTGGAATATAAGCGTACCGACTGTCGACAACGCATTGCAATTCAAGGCCATAGCATGGGCGTTCGGTCCATGTATTTAAGCTGTGCCATACATTAGACCGGTCATCAGTGTGGATGCATGCTTCTTGTCTGGCCGTTACGACGGGAGACTGCTGATCGCATGTGCATATGATGCTGAAAACCAGTTGTTGCATGTAGCCTTTGCAATTGTTGAGAAGGAGGACGGGGAAAACTGGAGATTTTTCATGAGGTTAGTAAGAAGACAAGTGGTTGGCGACCGGTTCTTTTGTGTTATATCAGACCAGCACAAAGGAATCAAATATGTTTTTGATCGCCCAGATTTCGGGTGGTCGACAGCGAACGGTGATTGTGTGCACATGCTGTGTATGCAACATGTTACAGACAACCTACACAAGAACTGCGGATCTGAAAAATGGGTTGCAGATACATTCATAATTGGTTGCAAGAAGAAGAAGCCGAGAAGGGTGGAAGAGATGTTCAAAGATTTTGCCAAGGTATGTATATTTTTATTTGTTGACTTATATTTTCTGAATTATTTACTTAAATTTTCTCATTTAATTTTTTTTTTTGCAGTACTGTCCAAAGGCAAATTTGTACTTACTCAAGATGGAAAAAAATAATCCCGCCGATCTTGCTGCGCCACCCGCATATGAGAAGATATTGCAAGCCCGTGATAGAGGTTTCCGATGGAGAATTATGACCACAAATGAGTCTGAGTCCTTGAATGTTGTTTTCAAGCAGAGCCGGCAGTTGCCCGTGGCAGCAATTATGGAGGACACCTTCTACAAGTTAAATGCATGGTTTGTTGCACGGCGTGTTAAAGCCCTAGAATTACTGTCCATGTATGTATATTTTTATTCAGAGATTTTGACAAAGTATGTATATTCTTATTTGTTGACTTATATTTTCTGAATTACTGCCCAGTAATCAAACGTTTTCAACAAGGGTGGAGGGGAAACTAAGGAAACATAGGGAGAAAGGTGCAGCTATGAGAGTTGTCCCGTACGGGGATAACCAATTGGAATTCGAAGTGCACTGTCCAGATGAGTTTGCTCCAACCGGCCGTAGACCGGATGAGACTATGGAGTTTGTGAAAAGGATGTTCAAGTATGTTGTTATTTTTGCACCTGACAATACTGTAACATGCACTTGCCAAGGAATCCAGTTGGCCCACCTACCTTGTTCTCATGTTATGGCGGTGTGCCGAGAGAGAAACTTCTCTGAGGATGATTATGTCGCAAACATGTACCGTACCGATTACCTTGCGAGTTCTTGGGGTGCATCTTTTCATCCTTATCCCAACCAGTATCAGTGGCCGCCCTATGTTGGTGATAGAGTCTGTCCCTCAAGCGGGTGGATCAGAAAAGGAAGAAGACCCCACAAGCGTCAAGTAATGACCATGGACGAGATGGAAGGTAGGCGAATGGGACATCAGGCCTGCCGTTCAACAACTGACAGGCAGCGAGCAGGTACGGTTGGTTTTATTTATTTACTTATATTTTATTTGTTTACTTATATTTTATTTTTTATTTTATTTCAACTGAAATGCAATGCAGATGCCATTAACGAAGCCAACGAAAGAGAAAATGCTAGAGTTGTTGCTGAGGCTACCGGTAGTAGCCACCGCACTCATGAAAGCTCAGGAACCGGTAGTAGCCACCGCACTCATGAAAGCCCAGGAACCGGTAGTAGCCATGGAGAGACATCCGGTAGTGCCGCACAACCAGCTGCACCCAGACCCAGACGTCGTATTTTGAGTTTGTTCGGCCGTCGTCGCTGATTACCAAGTTTTGTTAAATTATGTTATGAACTATTTTAGATGTATATTGTGAACTAGTCTAATTGGTAGTTTGTAAACTATGCAATATTTTATTTGCCTCGATTATTTTATATGCTTTATTTTTGTTATTTTTATTACTTAATTACGTATACAAAAACTAATAACATAAAATATAATCAAACACAAAACTAATGAAATAAAGTCTACGACATAAATTCTTAAAAATTCTACAACATAAATTTCTAAAAAATCTACTTCTTACAACGAGCCTTGAAAGTGCATGACACAAAGTCATCATCAGAGTTTGCCTGATCTGGATCAGTCACAGCAGACGAAGTGGTAGCCTTACCAGTACACGGAACAAACTTATCGTCCGATGCTGGAGGCTCTGGATCAACTTTCTTCTTTTTCAAACCAAAGCCGTAGGGGTTTTCCACAAAGTCATCGTCTGAAATTTCATACTGAACATGTCGTCTCCTCCATTCCTCCAGCTTACATGTCTCACAATTAAAAAAATCACGACATATTTGACACTTGTACTTTTTTTCCTCATTTTTACCTCGATCACTAATTGACCCTCCTCTCGCTACGCCACGATCTCGGTTGCTCGCTTTCTTACCTCGTTTGTTACTGTCCATACCTCTACTCGCCTCAAAATCGCCTCTCTTTCTCTCATTCGGTTCTGGAAATTTGTTGGAAACTTGGAATGAATACTGTGCTCATCAGGAGAGAGAAAAACCCCTTTTATAGGGGTTTTATAGCGGACCGCCCAGCTGCTGGGCGGTCAGATAAGAGTAGTGGACTGCCCAGCTGCTGGGCAGTCAGGTGGGAAAAGTGGACCGTCCAGCCGACGAGCGGTTGGAGTAGATTTGATAATTTGTTTTTTTTTTTGGTATTAATAAAAATATCGGGGAGCATGGTCGCCTACCAAACCCCTAAAGTCATGCGACCTTTTAAATATGGAGAAAGATACTCATTTTTAAATAGTAGTACATGTGTTAGGTAGTGATTCCGTTTTTTTTTTTAGGCTTTGCAAAAAAGAGTACGGTTAAAATACTCTATTATTTTCGTGTTCTAATCATGTCTCACCTGCCCAAAAATTTTATTTATACCATATTTAAAAAAATAAGCTAAAAAACTATGAGTTTGAGAGATTTTAAAAAACATCCAGGCCGCCAAGCCAATTTGCAGCCCAAAAAACAGAGGGTCGTCAAATAGCCCTGTGGACCCTGACAAAACCAAAAAACCTCATAATTTGATCTAAATGAAAATAATAGTTGTTTAATAATTTTTAGAATTAGAAAGAATAATTAATAATTTAAATATGTTAGAAAAAAATTAAATAAAATAGTTAAAATATCTTATATTTAGATGTACTAGAAAGTCTCCGAAATATTTTTCAGACAGGATTTTTTCCAGTGTAAAAAAAATTAAACTATTTCTTGGTGTGTTACTGGAAAAAAAATAAAAATACTTTGTATCTGAATTATTGATCCCGGTTCAAAGTCACTTCTAGTCAAAATTAAACTATTTCAGGCAGGTTTTTTTAGTTTTGGCGGGGCTGCAGGGGCATTTGGCGGACCCCAGTTTTTGGGGCCGCAGATTGGCTTAGCGGCCTAGGTAGTTTTGGAAATCTCCCAAAATCAGAGTGTTTTGGTTTATTTTTTTTTATTATGGTATAAATAAAAATTTCAGCTCACATCCTTATGTCCGTTTTAAAGTTCAAACAATCAATCTCAACCAATCTCCATATTAAAATGTGTTTGGAGACCAAATTTTATATTTTTTGGAAAAAAATTATTATTTTTTTAGATGGTACAAAATCGCTGTTTTTGGATTGTTCAGAATTAAAAAAAAAACAGTGATTTTGTATCTATCTAAAAGAACAGTAAAAATTTCCAAAAAATATAAAATTTGATCTCCAAGCACATTTTAATATTAAGATTATGTTAAGCGGTTTACTTTGAAAATAGATATAAGAATGTGAAGCATCACTAGAACACAAACAATGGAATATGAGGAGGGTTCAAATGCCTTCATTTTTTGTGCCTCCATCATGCCTTCATTTTTAAAAACTTTAATAAATCAAAATTTTAAAACTTAAACGTCAAAATAAAGCCGTTAGATGTAATCTATGTTATTTTTTCTATGTGCTCATAAAAAATTATCACATTTCAATTTTTCTTTTATGTGAATCAATAAGTTGAAAAACCATCGTTTAGAAATTATCCACATTAGTATATATTTTTACAAGCTCAAGATGACAACCAAACAAAATTGAAATGCCATAATTTTTTACACATGCATAGATAAAATAATGTAGTTCATTTCCAATGATTTTATTTTGAATTTTAAGTTTTAAATTTTGAATTATTAAAGTTTTAAACAATGAAAGCATGATGGAGACACAAAAAATAAAGACATTTGAACCGTCCTCGTCCTCATGTAACATTGTAATGTTACTCTTCCAAGAACTAGACTGCGTAACCAATCAGCCTAATGTATAAGACCCTCAAAGTGAAAACCTCCATAAAAACTGAGCAAACTGTTCTGTATAATTAATCGGCTTATGACAGTAAAAACTAATGTTTAATAAAGAAAATAATATAGCAAAATTTTGTATATCAGTTTAATATTCTTGTGCAATTTTCTAGGAAACATTACCTACCCTTTTCCAAAAGTATGGATATGAAAATGCCAACCAAATTAAAGAACATCAAGCTATGATTATTGAAATGTGATGACAAGTTATATGCTAAAAGGTACAATAAATTTACCCTAAACATGTATTCCCCTATATTTGCTGAAGGGATATATTAACATACTAAATAACAGTAGACTACATACGACAGGCCATATTATTCCCCCAAGGCCTGACTATAGATTTCATGCTGTATACATATAGAAATAATTACTACAAAAATAAATATTCTCTTATACATCCTATTTTCTACAAATACACGAAAAAAGAAAAAAAAAAAAAAAGTCCCACTACTGTGCATCCTCTCTGCTGCCTCATTAGTAAAAAAGAATGCTCACATCTTAGTGAAATCTCAGGATGAACTCTCCTCATCTGAACTCACTGGTCGATGTGCACCAAACCGGGGGAATGATGGCAACAAACTAGGGTTAACTGGTATGGGGAACTGCCTACCTGCACTAACCATGGTTCGTTCGTTAAATCTTCCAACCTCCTTGCATACTCTGTCAAGAACAGCCAGAAAATCCCTAACAACTAAGAATATCCTAAATGGGTGCGCCTCTTCCTTTGCCGAATCGCCATGAAAGTACTCCGTTATTTCCTTAACTAAAGACAGTGCTACACTTTCTTGTGCTTGAACCTTTATGATCTCATCCTCGGCTTTTCTTAAAAATGCTTCCATAGCCTTGTTAAACCCTCCTTCTTCATACCCTTCTTTATTTAAACTAAGAACGTCACTAACTTTATTCACACCTCCTGCTAATTTTGCAACGTAACTACTCAACACATCAGAATCCATTGCTGCTGACTTTTTAACATTGCTCAATTCATTCCCTAGAGCTGAAACAACCTGAAGACCTAATTTCTTGATCTGTATGTCATCCTTTTGGGTTGGACTAGAAGTTGCTGCCAGGCGGGACCCCTCTGATCGGGTGATTTCTTGTACCACGAAATGGAGAAGAGTGGTTTTGCCATCAGTTCCTTTCACATCGACTAACTTTAACAGGGTGTCAAGTTTAAATGCATGCGCATCACCTCGGTTTGTACCAACATTCATTCGATTGCCGGTTTTCAGTACTGCTTCTAGAAGTTTTAGGAAGAGACGGCTATTTCTGAGCTCATCACATGCAGTCTATCACATTGAATCAAGAATAAAAAAAAATTAAGAACTTTGGATAAAAGAAATTTAATACAAAAGGTATTTTACTAAAAGATAGTGTGTTGGACTAAAGAGATGTGTGCTAGCCAAAATAGTTAGGGATATTGGACTATCCTAAATGGGTGCGCCTCAACCAAGAATAATTACGTCTCCAAAATAGTGTGCTAGCCACTTAAGAGACGTAATTATTTCTCCAAAATACAGGGTGCTGATCTCATGGCCAGTGTTGCTGACATGTTCGACCTCACAAGGGAGAACCCAAAAATAAACTTAAAACCTACCAAAATGATTCTTTCTTTTTTTGTTTAGTAAGCAAGGAAGCAAAACGATGTACCTCAAGAGTTTCAAAGGACTTGGTGAGATACTTCACCTCAGAGTCGAAACTAGCAATATAAAGCATGGCATCGACCCGTTTGAAGGCAAATGGTATGTCAATCAATGCCTTGAGAAACCTCTCAGCCGGGCCCAGCTTACTAGGCAAATCGTCATCTTTGCATGCTTTCAGTTTTATCTCCTCTTCTTTTGTTGGTGCCATCTTTAGCAATGTCTCTAGTAGTTCAGTCCCCACATTATCGGTTTTGCCTGTTTTCAGGAATGATCAAGGATTTTACAAGTCAATTTAATGGTTAAAATAGCTACTTATTAGAGATTAATTTGTAAACAGAACTAGAAAATTGATGCATTCAAAATCAAACAAGAAACTGTCCTTTAACCAATTCAGTTGAGTAGCGGGGGAAGCCTATTGTACTTTGATCAAAATTTTGTTCTTGGGTTATGTTCAAAGGTACACTATAAGTACCTGACATGAAATTTTGATGGGTAAAAATATAGAAGGCCCATAAAGTAAGAAAATCTTCATATACTGAGAAAGGCATAAAGCATCTGACGAAGAAGTTGATATCTTTGCTTTAACAAAGAGAATTACTTTAATCATTATACAAGAGCAAGATGATATGATTGCTATTATCACTGTAAAAATACAACTACAGTAGCATGCACAAAGATGTCATAAAACTTAATCATGATTGATTCTTAGAGATAAACTAAAAAGGAAAGAACTAAAAGGCACATGCCTATATATCTTAATAGAAAATTACAACATGCTTTGGAGAGTTAAAATGTATATTCGTCTATTCTTAATATCAACTATGGAGATATTGTATCGAGTAAACCATCATTCATTTGAAGAGTGAAACCAAATTAGATCAAGTTATATTCATTGTACGCTTTAACCAATTGTACCGTTGAAACAAGAGAAGAGAATATCAAAGAAGACATTTTATTTGAATGAAATTTTTTTTCAAAAAAATAAAAAATTTGAATGAACATTTCTAAAAGACTTGAATTGTGAGAGCAGCTTTTAGTTATTCTTACTATGATCTTTATTTTTTAGTTATGATAACAAATGACAAAGAAGAAAAGAAAGTTAAAATAAAGCAAGTTTTCATATCTAACGTCCATATGGCAAAACAAAGCCCCAAAGATAATGACAAAAAGGTAATATCTTTCTTTTCTTTTTAATAAAGAAAACCAACTGATCATTGCTACTTGGCATTAGAGCAATGACAATTCAATAAAAAGCATGATTTAAGCATGTCTGTGTCATCTGATTGGTTGTTGGGTCTATTCCATGTAAAATGAACAAAAAAAAAAAAAAGCAATCACACTTGAAACTTGTCTGAATGCACTCAAAAGTACTAAAAATTAAATACTCCAATTGTCAATCACACATCACCAAAATCTTTTTCAAAAATGCATGAACATGGCAATCTGACATAAAACAAAATGTTAAATGAAAATTTCACACATACTGTTCTGTACTTGACCGTGTTCAATTCTGTACACAAGTTATTTACCCTAAACAGATATAATTTCCTAATTGGCAAATTAACCTTTTTTCTTAGCTTAATTTCTCTCTTGTATTGAGGGAGACACTGTAACAAAAAAAACGAATTTAGCAAGACAAGTGCCTAGCAACCAATTTAAAATATAAATTCTGTTCTACTAGTGCTTATTTAGATACACAACAAAGGCAATTATGGGGATTGTATAGTGAATCAATGACCCAAAAGATTCCACTTCACATTGTAAACTCTCAACTTCAACATTTTCAAAGAAAAAAATGATTGATAATTTAAGCAAAGAAAGAGATACTTTACCTTCCAAGAGAGCTTCACACACTTCCTCCTTAGTCACATTTAATGCTCTCAGCAAAATTGCTATATTTTGTGATTTTTTTGGGTCAAGTACTCTGTTCTCTTGCGGTTTTGGAATTGGAATAGCTGGCCTTCTAATAGCCTCTTTATTTGCACTATTAGTTGCTGCATTGCAACCGAAAAGAGTCTCTATCATCTCCTCATTAACCCTAGATAAGAAAATATGACAAATAATGAGAAAAACTAATGCAGAAAACTTTCTTTATTTGTTTCCATTAATAGAATATATTTCTTTTGTTTTTTGTTCATAAAACATTCAAGGAAATAGACAAATGTTTATAGACTCCCCATTACAAGAAAAAATATTTTCTCAACAATGGCAACTGAAAGAAATATTCGTTGATGGACATGGTTTCAGATTTAAAGTATTCAGTTCTCAGTTTCTCATCTGATCTAAATTTTCAATCAACATATGAAGATGCAAAGGGGGGTTGCAGAGCAAACACAGTTATTGGGGGAAAAAAAACAATAACTTAACTGGAAAGAGCTGGATCGAAGCTGGTCCCATACCATTGCCCTATCAGAGCTTGCACGCACCTTATCCCAGTGTAAGGGTTTCAACTTAACTGGAGTGGTCTCTTCACTCTTTTCACAGCTCTCCATTTCTTCTTTGGTATTGACACTCTTCAATTCTACAGCTTTCTTCAGTGAAACAGAAACTTCTCTGTTCTTATCTGGCTTCCTCACCTGACTCTCCCAATACCCAACTGGAGGCAGAGGCGGGGGCGGTGGTGGAGGGGGAGGTGGTGGGGCCTGCATCAATGCAGGGGGGCCAGCATAGTCTGAAATTCTTGAATTTGAGTTCCCTGAAGTTGAATTGCTGGAACTAGAGTTCCTGGAGTTCAAGTCGGAGTCTTTCTCTATTGGTGAAGAAGGGGGAGACGGTGAATGTGGTTTCCTTTTCGGTGGAGAAGGGGTTAACGGGCGCAGACCCGCAAACAGGGGCAGAGGTGGCGGAGGAGGAGGTGCAGCTTTCAAAGTTGTGGCATTGCTCAATTTGAAAGATCTACGGCTGGAATGATTCGGACTGGAGAGTAACGGCGGGGATGAGGCTGCTGGGGATGGGAAGTTCGAAGACGGGTACGACGGTGTGCTCATAGTGGAGCTCCGTGAAGGGCATTTTTCTACCCGGACCGTTATGGTCGGTATAGTGCGTCTGGAGCTGGAATTAGTCTTGTCTGCTGAGGAGCCTCTTGGCGAGTAAAACTCTTCCTCTGATGAGGAAGGAGAGGTGATACCGACATCAGCATTGTACCGGCATTGCCGCGAAAGGGGTGGTAACGGATGCAATTCAGGTGACCCAATTTTCCTGTACGGGGATCCATATTGTAGATCCGGCTCTTCCCCATGGCGGGTTCTCGAATCAACTAATGTACCCAGATAGAGGAATTCAGAACTATGTGGGTTTGAATTCGAAGCCGGAGGTGGTTTTTCTGAATCTGAGAGGGCTGAACCGGGTGGAAAAAGGCGGTGGCTTTCGGATCTGTCGGGAGCAGGTCGGGACCCAGATCCCTTTCGCTTCCTGTGGTTGAAGAAGAAGGCTATTGATAAGGCAAGTACAGAGAGAGTGAGGACAGGGATGACAATGGCAGGGACAATTTTGGTGTTAGAGTGGTGGGAAGGGGTAGGATTGGAATTTGGTAAATTGAGTGAAGAGATATTAGCTGGGAAGGTGGGTTGTTGGGGAGAGGGGACGGATGAGGAGGAAGGGATGGAAGGAGGGGGAGGGGGAGCGGAGGGGAAGGAAGGGAAAAAAGGCTCGTTGTTGGAGGAAGAAGCTGGGGGTGTGGGCGGAGAGGAGGGGGGAGTTGAGGTGAGGGGGAAGAAAGGTTGGTGGAGTGTTCTTCTGTTGTTCGGAGTAGAAGAAGAAAGTTGAAAGAAGAGGAAGAGGGAGAGGAGATAGAGTAATAATGGTGTACACATTGTTTAGATAGAGAAAGAGAGAGATAGAGAAGGAGAGAGGTTTTTTGATAATGCGCAAAATTGCGCAGAGAGAGAGAGAGAGAGAAGGGGGAGGGTTGAGAATGTAAAGATGGTGAAGTTTCTTTTTCTTTTGAGAGAGAAAGAGGGGTGGCCGGGTGGGATTACACTGGCGATGATAGTGCAGATGATGGGGTGGCTTTTGTTTGGTTCTATGCGAATATAATTTGGCGAGTTTGGTGTGGAATTTTGTTGGTGTGCATATAATAAAAAGCAGAAGCAGGACGAAGCGAAGGAAAGAGAGAGAAAGAGAGTTGACAGACAGGTGGAGCTCGTAAGTGTGACCCAAGGTTGAAGGGGAGGTGGCAAGCAGGTGATAATGGCGTGCCGTGGTAAAGATCCAACCCAAAAGGGACGGACAAGATTCGTTTCCTCTGGAGATTTTTCTCTGGGTCTCTCTATTCAATTATATTACATAGTAAAGTACTCGAGTTCATTTAATTACCTCGAGTTTCAATACTCGCTGGAGATTTGAGTCTTAGGGAAGCGCCGCGTAATTACATTGGTAAAAGAGGAGATTAGATGCTGAATTATGCTTTTGCATTTAAACGTGAGCAAACAGTAGAGAAACAGAGATCAGAGAAGCCAGGTTTCCGTCCTTGGTAATGCCGATCTAGCAAAAAATAAGTGTACTGTGAGGACTTTGATTCATTGAGGCAGACTTCTTATATCCAACGTGTAACAAGAATAGAAACTCGGTTGTCCGACTCGTGCCACAAGATTGTATTATGCAATATGCCTCTTGTACGGGTTTGAAGGAAATGTCCGAAGGGTTTCCTATGCAATGCTGAAGCGAAAGTATAGAGTCTGTTCTATTGTTCTGGAATCCTGGTCAAATTTTGCACAGTTTTGTTCTGCGCATTCTGCCATTTCTGGACGCCTTTTCTGCTCCCTGTAACTGGCATATAAGAGCACGGAAATCACATGTAAGGTGAACAAAAAGATAATGAGAAAAAAAACGATTTGTGACTGTGTCACCCGATATTTTTATTAATATCCAAAGTTTAATACAAATTAATAAATATACCCGGATCTCAAGGTTATAGCGATAAATACCCAAGCCGGCCATTTTCTGGCCGGCCAAGTACCCTCCCTAAGCCGGCCAGAAAATGGCCGGCTATGTACCTTTTTTTTTTTTTTTTTTTCCCCAAAAACTCTATAAAAGAGCACCGAGGCAGCTGCATTCTTCACTCAAATCCGCGGCAGCTCTACTGTACCTCTACTGTTGAGGTAATTCTTTTTTTTTTTTTTTAATTTTTTTTAATTTTTTTTAATTTTTAATTTATTATTATTTTTTATTTTATAGATTAATTAATTAGTTAATTGTTTACTATTTAGTTAATTGTTTACCATTTACTTAATTGTTTACTATTTAGTTAATTGTTTACTATTTACTTAATTGTTTACTATTTACTTAATTATTTACTATTTACTTAATTGTTTACCATTTACTTAATTGTTTACTATTTAGTTAATTGCTTACTATTTACTTAGTTGTTTACCATTTACTTAATTGTTTACCATTTAGTTAATTGCTTACCATTTACTTAATTGCTTACTGTACCTCTACTGTTGAGGTAATTCTTTTTTTTTTTTAATTTTTTTTAATTTTTTTTAAATTTTTTTAATTTTTAATTTATTATTATTTTTTATTTTATAGATTAATTAATTAGTTAATTGTTTACTATTTAGTTAATTGTTTACTATTTAGTTAATTGTTTACTATTTACTTAATTATTTACTATTTACTTAATTATTTACTATTTACTTAATTGTTTACCATTTACTTAATTGTTTACTATTTACTTAATTGTTTACTATTTACTTAGTTGTTTACCATTTACTTAATTGCTTACCATTTAGTTAATTGGTTACCATTTAGTTAATTGGTTACCATTTACTTAATTGCTTACCATTTACTTAATTGCTTACCATTTACTTAATTGATTACCATTTACTTAATTGCTTACCATTTACTTAATTGCTTACCATTTACTTAATTGCTTACTATTTACTTAATTTTTTACTATTTACTTAATTTTTTACTATTTACTTAATTGTTTACCAGTCAATTGTTTATTATTTAGTTACTTGACAATTATTTACCATTTAGTAATCTGACAATTGTTTACCATTTTCTAAAATGTAGTTTGTTTACCATGGCCTTTATTTCATTACACTATGGTGGGAAGATGCTTAATAGTGCACAAGGGGCGTACTACAACAAAGATGCAGCTCATTCATTGATGATTCCAGATGACATCTCACTTTTGGACCTCAAATCCATAGTTTACACACACACCGGTTACAACCCAGAAAGGTGCGACCTAGAATTGGCAACCCGATATTGCCATCCCTCCAACGGAAAATGGATTGTTGCGAAACTGGTGGACGAGAGTACGTGGAGAGGCATGTTCGGTTATTTGAGGTCCCAAGGTAATTTTCTAATAGAAATATTTGCTAGAAGAGTTCCGGTAGAGCCTGGGGTTGGAAGTTCGGGCTCTGGATCAGCGGCACCACATTATACCCCACAACCAGAAACTTACAGACATGACTCCACCTTACCACTCACCGAACCTGACCCAGAACCCTACAACTACGTCACTCCACCAGCACCTCAACGAAGACACTCAGTTGCATCCCCACCTAGACACAATCGAGGCAGACCAAGACACTCAGTTTCAACCCCACCTAGATCCGTAAATGCCACTCCTTTACCGTTACCTCCAGTATCACCTTACCCCATACCTGCACCAGTAGACGATGCAAGCTGCCCGGACTTTGAAGATATTAATGAAATACCGGAGGACAATCTGGGGAGCGGGGATGAATTTGAGGGAGACATGTGGGGGGATTCAGATCACATGGAAGGTGTGGATGAAGACGGGCGGGCTGAAACAGCTGAAAGGCATGCTGATGAGGGGTGGCCGCTTAGTGGCCGGACTGATACGCACCCGTTCCCAGACCTCAATGATGTTTCTGAGTTTAGAGAGGCAGATATTGGTTATTATGGGCAACGGATTGAGTACAAAGGTGAGCTGTGTGCAAACCTATATTTTAAAACCAAAGAAGACCTAATGAAGAAGGTCAGAGAGCACCATATAAAGAAGAATCAGGAGTTCAGATCTTGGAAAAGTGACAGGGATCGGGTTACTCTGTTGTGCAAGGACAAGAATTGCCGTTACGAGCTTAGGGCAAAGCCGACGGGATGTGGAGACGCATGGGTTATAACTTAGCAGGACAGGCCTCACACATGTAGGACTGAGCATACGAGGGTCGACCACGAATGTCTGACGGCAGCACTCATTGCCGATGTCATTGAGAACGCCATTAAAAAGGACCCGTGTATGAGCATCCAGACGGTGGCAGACATTGTTTTGTCTGTGTACGACAATGTGACACCTAAATACAACCGACTGTGGAGGGGCCGTGAGCTGGCAATAGCCCGACAATTTGGGAGTTGGGAGGCTTCTTACAGCTTGCTGAGACCACTGTTGCTTGCAATTTGCGCCAACAATCCCGGCTCGACCCACCAATTTCTGACCAGCCCGGTACGGAATAAGGAAACAGGACTAATCATGCCAGGTGTTGCCCAGTTCGAAGCTGTAGCCTGGGCGTTTGGTCCATGCATTGCAGCGTTCCAGTACTTGAGACCAGTGATCAGCATCGATGCCTGCTTCTTGTCTGGGCGATACGAGGGGAGGCTTTTGATAGCTTGCGGCTACGATGCCGAGAACCAATTGTTGCCTATTGCATTTGCAATTGTACGTCAGGAGGATACTGAGAATTGGGGTTTTTTTTTGCAGTGGTTGAGAAATGAAGTGCTCGGCCCGTGTAAATTTGTATGTGTCATATCGGACCAGCACAAGGGGATCAAAGCTGCACTGACAGCTGAATACGGATGGCCTCCCGAGCTCTTTGTGCACAGGTATTGTATGCAGCATGTTGCTGACAACTTAGTCACGAACTGTGGAGACAGATGGTACGGATGGAGGTTCAGGGAAGGAGCAAAGAGGAAGAAGCCGAGAAGATTACAAGAGATGTTCCAAGAGTTTGCTCATGTATGTATAACTTTTAACATTTCGTTTAATTATCGTATAAGAATTTTATGAAAATGGAATAACACCCCTTTGTTTTTGTGCAGCGAAATCCGAAGTGCAATGCATATTTAAAGAAGGTGGGCAAAGTACGTCCTAATGATGCGATGGAGCCGTCCAATTATGAGAAGATTTTCCAAACCTGTGACGGAGGATACCGGTTTGGTATCATGACAACAAACGGCTCCGAGTCGCTCAACAATGTCTTCCGAACGAGTCGTAGATTGCCTGTTTGTGCCGTAGTGGAGGATACGTTCTACACGTGCAACAGATGGTTTGTTGAGCGGCGTCAGCGAACAATGAAATTACAAGACAGGGGACAGGTTCTTTCTGACCGGGTTTTGCAGAAGATCAAAAAACGTTGGGGGAAAGCTGAAAAAATGAAATTGGTGCGTTACACGCAGGGCCAAGGTCAGTACCAAGTTTCATCCCCAAATGAGTACGTTCCTTGCACCCGTAGCGACATGGGCAACATGGAACCCACTCACAGGGAGTTCATGTATATTGTAACGCGCGGTCCCGACAGACAAATGGAATGCACTTGCAGAGGTATCCAATTAACTTCTATTCCGTGCGCTCATGTCTTAGCCGTTTGCCGTGACCGAAACTGGCAAGAGGACGACTTTGTTGCAGACTGGTATAAAACACCCTATCTTGTGAGTACTTGGAACCATGTGTTCAATCCAATTGGCAATTTGGGAGACTGGCCTCCTTGTGTTGAAGACAGAATCCTTCCGAGTAGAGGTTGGATTACGAAGGGGAGGCGAAAACACACCCGTCGTGTAATGACGATGGATGAAATGGAAGGTAGACGAAAGGGGCATCAGCCTCGCCGTTCCACTTCCGATAGGCAACGAAGAGGTATGTAACATTCATCCAAAATTATTTTTCTTTTCAATTTATACCAATTTACTAAGTAACACATGCAAATGCAGAGGCAAGAAACGCAGCAAATGCGGCAGAAAATGAGCGAGTAATGGCGTCGGGAAGTGGGTCCGGAGGGTCACGGCGTAGCACAGCTACGAGCCGTTTAGATGCAGCTGCTATGTATGCCGAAGCAATGGGAGAGGCGGTTGACATAGGAGGAGAGGCGGTTGGGGTGCAAGGGCAGCCATCTGCCCAACCGAGGAGGTCCACTACTAGACGCACAACAAGGGCATCTACAAGCCAAGCAGGGACATCTGGAGCCCAGGCCGGCCCATCTACAAGCCAAGCAGCGCCATCTGGAGCCCAGGCCGGGCCATCTAGTGAGCAACCAGAGCCACCTGCTAGGCCATCTCGTAGGTCATCTTTCGCAAGTGGTTTACTTCGGGGATTTAGACGTGGTAGTAATAGGTGATTTATATGCATGTTGTAAAAATTGTGTGGACTCTATTTGCAATTTGTGTGTACTTTATTATTTTGTACGAAACTTAGAAATGAAATATTTGACTCTAATAAAAATTGTGTGAACTCTATTTGCAATTTGTTATATTAATTGAATACGCTATATTGTGCTACTATTTTTTATGTTGTGCTACTATTTTAATGTTGTTATATTTTTTGTTTAGCATTACCATAAAAGCACACATACACAAGAACCGAAATATAGGATAATCCAAATATACCAAACATAAATAGTATATCAAATATAAATAGGACAAAACTAGTAAAAATACAACTAAAACGGAGAGGGAGAATATCGATGAGGCGGTACTCCGGCGTTTGCCCGGCGCGGCCAGCGCGGCCAGGCTCCGTCTCTCTCGGGCTCATCTGGGGCATCGGCAGACCTCAGTATCTGCTCGGCGGTATCCCAACTGGCATCGCCTGTGGAGACTGGTGGTACTGGCGGAGGTGTAGCGAAGATAGATGCGGCAAACTCACTCCTAAAGGCAGGCTGAGCATGAGACCCGCTACCACTAGCCTCTCCATCATGCGGCATCTCTGTGCCATATCGGGGTACCCTCGGTGCCGAGCTGAAATCCTCATCGAATACCCCGAAGTCCTGGAGACTGTACGAGAGGGACTCGTACTCAGAAGTATCGGACATCTCAGGTGGTGGCTGTGGCGGCATCTCTGCCGGACCCTGCAATCATACACATAATTTATTAAATTTGATCTGAATGAATAAATTTATTAAAACATCTAGCTGATACTGAAGTATGACATACCTGAGGCTGCACCGGACGTCCATGCTCGTCGTACCATGCCGTCCACCCAACGTCGGACAATACCCAACGGTGGTAGTCCCACTCTAGATGTGAATCGGGGGAAGATGGCATATCATCTAACAGAACCGGGCTCCGATCGGGCTCATGCGGATCTATCTCACGCCAGTTGATGTTCTCTCTGGCGTCCCGCAGCATACCGATGATCTTTCCACCGTGCCCGGCATCCTCCACTGTATTCGCATTCTTCTTGAGGGTGCGGTACCCAAGCAGTCTCCAGTTTTTCTTTCCCAGCATGCGGATCCCATGCCCGCACTCCTTGATCGCTGACAAAAGCTGAAAAAAATTTAGCGTGTCAGATCAAACCTTGATGTATTATTAAGTTAGACCAAAACTATGTGGTTTTATGTGCTTTACCTGGCGAGCCCATCCACGACCGGTGGGATGGTAACCATCATCCATCTGGATCCTGTCGCGGAGATGGGCACCGTAATCACCCTGCAGATAGACACTCGCCATGCAGACCTGCGTGTACCATACATCGTACCTCAACTGGGGATCCCCCTGGGTCTGCTGAAGCACATCTGGCTCGTGATAGAAGTCTGTATACTGAGGATCCAAGGCCGTAATGTAGTATGCATCGTAATGGCTGCTCCAGTCCTTATCCAGTCGCGCTCGGTGGGTAACGCTGTAAAGAAGACGTTAGTTGCAATAAAAAACTATCAAGTAATATGATTTATTTAATAAATACAATAGACTACGACTTACCGGTGCAGGTCTCTGTGCGTGTAACTCGGCAAAGATGGGTCTGCAGGAATCAACGCCGCTCGACCAAACTGTCGGAGCACCCGATCTGGGTAGTGGTGCTCCACTGTCCAAAAATGTATGAGCGGACCTCGGTAGAACCACATCGCCTGCTCCTGCTCGTCAGTCACACTGCCCGGCAAGAGGAACTCCTCGTACAACTGATCGTACGGCGTCCACTCAACAAGAGGCTCAGGCAAACTCTGAAGCTCTGACCGGACTGTCCTGATCCCAACGGTAGCACCGTGGGTCCGATCCTGGTAGTGGTGGAAACCGTGCCACTTCTTGGCGTATGCCGGGCAGTGAAACGTGTCTGGCTCTTCCCAATCCGGCGCCTCATTGGGGATAGGACGGCCCACTGGTAGACGTGACCACGACCAGTGCTGAAGTAGGAGTACCGGCCCGTACATCTGCTTCGCCGTCGGCTTCATTTTCAAGAAAATTACGCGTCAGTATTTTGATGGATTGATTGATTAAATAATTTACACTAAAATAAGAGTTGGTGACTTACCTCACTACTGCGACACAGGTTTGAGTACAGATGCGCCAGGACAGCTCCACCCCAGTTGTACGACGACGGCCGCTCAATGCCCATCAGCAACGGGAGATACATCATCGGCACCTAATCACCGCTGGAATCAGGAAACATGACAGAACAAAAAGGTCCATCACGTAGCCGCGTGTATATCTGCAATACAAAACATATAAAAATTCTAATAGAATCATCGTATTATAAATTAATTAGTAGAAACAAGTTATAAAATTTACCTCACAATCTCCTCCTCTGTGGAATCTGCCGAAAGACCCGCGATGAAGTGCTGCCGTAACCTCGTCATCCGCAGATGAAATTTGGACCTCCCTCGGTCCCCAATGATATACTCAGGGTCAGCTCCCAACAACTCCTCGACATAACCTGCGAAGCTGGTGCTGTCAGAGACGCCGCCGACGGGTGTGCCACGGATAGCCAAACCCCAGAGAGCACTCACATCCTGGAGAGTCACTGTCATCTCTCCGAAAGGCATGTGAAACGTGTGCGTCTCGGGACGCCATCGCTCCACCAGTCCGGCGATTAGAGATGCATTGATGATGCTCTTCTCTGTGCGCACGATGTCCACAACGTGGTGGAGACCCAGGTTGAAGAGGTACGGCCGCATCACCTCGTAGTACTTCATGTGTACGCACCGCAACTTCACATCTAGAAGATTAATGTCCTGCGTTGAAAAAGGTAATCCGCATGGTGATAACATGATAAAATTTAAACCCAACAAAATTTAATGAAAATATAAGAAAAGGAACGTACCTCACGAGAAGCCAGTGAGACTCGGTGCTCGCTGTGGGGAATCCACAGGAGAGGACTGATGTGCTCCGTGCTGCTAGTACTGATCTGCTCGTCCACTAATGGACGCTGGGTAGGCCGTGCTCTAGGCATCCTGATATCTAAAATAACCTAAATTCGGTGAAATTACGCTTGATCAGCATAATTATGGTAAAAAAGGCCAAAATATTGGTCATCTGTGCTAATTACACTAAAATATGCTTAATCAGCCTAATTATGGTTAAAAAAGGCCAAAATACCCTAAAAATTGGTTATCTGTGCTAATTGCACTAATTGCGCTTAATTAGCATAATTATGGTAAAAAAGACCAGAATACCCTAAAAATTGGTCAAACGTGCTAATTTCGGTAAAATTATGCTTAATCAGCCTAATTATGGTAAAAAAGGCCAAAATACCCTAAAAATTGGTTATCTGTGCTAATTACACTAAATGCGCTTAATTAGCATAACTATGGTAAAAAAAGGCCAAAATACCCTAAATATTGGTCAAACGTGCTAATTTCGGTAAAATTACGCTTAATCAGTCTAATTATGGTAAAAAAGCCAAAATACCCTAAAAATTGGTTATCTGTGCTAATTACACTAAATTACGCTTAATCAGTCTAATTATGTAAAAAAGACCAAAATACTCTAAAAATTGGTCAAACGTGCTTATTTCGGTAAAATTACGTTTAATCGGCATAATTAGGGTAAAAAAAACCAAAATACCCTAAATATTGGTCAATTGTGCTAATTACACTAAATATTAGTTAACTTAGCTAATTACACTAAATTACAACAACATAATCTAAATTATAACACCTAAAACCCTAAACCCTAAAATAAATAAATTAAAAATTAAATTAGATAAAAAAAAAATTACCTCAAGGAAGAAGAGAGAATTCGGAATTGGGTTGGGATGAGAGGATTGTGAGAGGAGAGAGAGAAAAAAGGGTATATATAGGGGTTTAAACGGAAAAAAAAAAAAAAAGGTACATGGCCGGCCATTTTCTGGCCGGCTATGTACCCTCCCTAAGCCGGCCAGAAAATGGCCGGCTTGGGTATTTTTCGCTATAGCCCGGAATTCCGGGTATATTTATTAATTTGTATTAAACTTTGGATATTAATAAAAATGTCGGCTGTGTCACTGTGATCTACACTAGAATTTTCCTACACGCAAAGGATCAAGTGCATTTTTTCTTATAATCTAAATATGTAATCTATCGAATTTATATTAATTTTATAATGTTTGAATATCATAAATAATTAAATGTTTAACGGTGAAGATTAAACCATTTTTCAATAAATCATCGAACAAAATTCCAATTATATTAGATATAATTGACGTACATAGTATTTAAATTAATGAATGGCACATCTTATAAACTTAATTTTTATTTAGATCATTTTAAAAACTGTTGTCAAAAATACTAAATGGATGCTAACGTAAGAACGGGTCAACGTTAGACAACATTGGACTGGCAAAAAAATATATATTCAAAATATTACAATACCGTTTGTTAATTTCTATAACAGATGGAGAGTATAAACCCCGAGGCCACAGTTTTTTAAGTGAAACAAAAATACTTTGGATTAGGGGCGTTCATTGGGTCCGGTTTAGTCGGTTTTGAACCGAACCGAATTAGTTTTGACCAAATGGTTCGGTTCCATTTACTTTTTAAAACCGAATTATAATTTCGATTCGGTTCGGTTTGAAAATTTTTAAAACCGAAATAACCGAACCGACCGAACTTTTATATATTATGAATTTGATCCGGACCATCCCAGTTTATTTCTTAATATACTTCAGTTTATCATGAATCAATTGCTTTAAATAAAAAAATTAATATATTTTGGTTTGAACCGAACAAACTAAAATAAAACTTTAGTTAGGTTCGGTTTGGTTACAATAATAAATCGGTTCGGTTCGGTTCTATTTTAGAAACCGAATTATTATTTTGGTTTGTCTAATTTGGTTCGGTTGAAACCGAACCGAACCGATGAACACCCCTACTTTGGATTCGTCAATTTGCCAAATCTCTTGAATTGTCATTGTCGACCTGCATCGTAGAGCCCAGTAGCTGTGAAAATGATCCACGCTATTAGAACTGCACATCGCCGACAAGCATCGTGAGCTCGTTAGCCGTAAAAAGATTCACGCCACCAGCCTGGGTACATCCGAACATCACCGACAGACAAGCGAAATAAATTTCACTGTTAAAATAATTAGTTGAAGCAGAGTTAGTTGAAATAGCGTCTAGTTTGTCGAATGTATCGAAGAATATATGTTGTACTTTAATCATTAAGGTTTTTTCAAATATTTGAAACTTATTTATATTTTCAATAATAATTCGCTGAAATATTACATTGTCTAAATTACATTTTTCTTCATTGTCTTCGTTCAAGAGACAAATAATATCATGCACCGAAAAAAATCACAAAACTGTTGAATCATGCCAGAGAACGGTCACATACAACGAGACCCTAACATTATGGTTGATATATTGTGCCATATTTGCAATACTATTGCATTATATATCCAACGTGTAAAAAAGAATGGCCTGTTAAAAAATGATAGTCAACCGAATATAGACGAAAAATATTAATTGAACGAGTTAAAAAAAAATAGTGATGATGTCTGTGAGTACTACTTATTAGGACCAGTGGTCACATTTTTATTCAAATTTATGCTACCAATAAAAATAAGACAACCAAGTTTTTGGTTTTGGTTTTTGCTACCGTTGTTTTCTTCCAAGAAACGATGCTTTCTCGTCTTGTCAATTGCATGACAGCATGGTGCGGTTGTAGTTAACATGTTAACATCTCTGTTAGTGTTAATGTACACTGACATGACATCATTTCAGTAGTATTAATAATTTGGAAATGACATCATTTTTTTTCCTGTCACATATGATAGGCAATAGAATATCACAAGCAGGTTGAGTTGAGAGGCCAAATTAAAATCAGGAATTTCATCTAACAAACCTTACTCTATAATTTTGAGTAAATTAATTGCAAATTGGAATCCTCTAAGATTGGTTCAGAAGCCTCTTTATTTTGGGATAAACGGCTGAAAGGACTATAATATTCTTCATATAAAAAATTATCAATTAAAAATTCAACTAATGCTAAATAAGTAAAGCAAGAATGAGACAGTTGTATCTGTACAGGAGGGATTCACTGGCATATATACTGGTTTTGTTTTCATGTGATAAATAATACATAGTCCAGACAAATCAGCATGATGCTTTGAGTTGCGGCGATTTATGAAGAGAACAGCTTGGGTCCAATGCCCATCGGACTCAAATTTGGGTCCAATGGTTTAGGAATCGTCCGATTCATTTTAAGATTCGTGCGCACAAATTTTAAAGCAAAAGCGAAAGTTGCTGGTGCAAATCTTAAAGCAGATCGGACGGTCATCGGACCCAAATTGGTTCCATTTATGAAGGGTTCATTTTGGGAAAAATATACGATTTGTTATCAAAAGAGTACAATTGATTATATTTAGCTTTTCAATTGCTTAAAAGTTATCAGTTGATCATCAAAATGAATTTCAATTTTTTTACTAATTAAATTGCAATGAATAAAGAATTCTCTTTATTACATACATATCCTATTTAAAACTTTGGAACCCTGTCGCTTTTTTCATGATTCGTCACTTAATACAGTTACAGCGCACTTAGTTGTGGTAGATCCTGCCACCGACAATTGCATATTCTGATATTCACACCCTATCAATGTAATTTTCATTTCTTTTCTTGCGACTTGTGGCACGTAATTGTGTCGTATTTTGTGGGCCTAACCTAAAAAGATACTAAAATGGTGTCGGTACCTTTGATTGATCAGAAAATGTTACTCAAATCAAATGTGAGCGTTAGGTATGTAATTGTGACATTGTCCGACTCGTACATAAAATAAGTAGTGCAAGCATGAAACTAACTTTACTAAATTAATGAGGTCTTCTTGGCAATTATTTTTTCCCCTTTTTCTATTTATGGAGAGCATATGTGCTTTTTAAAAGTTTTAATAATGCTCTTCTTTGACCCATGTTTTGTGTTGTGGGTCATATGTGATGCTCACTGCTCAATGCTCTTGTAGTGTCAAGTATATTCGGATTTTTATAATCTAAGAATTTTCCTTTTCTTTTATGGTGCTTGCTTTCTGACAATTATACTACAAATTTGTTGGTCAACCAGAGTTAACTTAATATTATCATTATTTAAGTTGATATTAATTTACTCATGATTGAAAAACAAACACAATTATTGCACAAATTGATAGGTGCTTGCAATAGACAAATTTAAATCTGCTGAAATTCAAGATCCATGAACAGTACCTCTGAAATTTTTGAAATCCCGAATACAGCTGTCATATTTTTTCTGTGCACCCATCTCGAAATAACTGGCTTTTCTGTGCATGCATCTCGAAACAGTTTGACGACTGGATTCCGGATTTCAAAAATTTCAAGGTTACTGTTCACGATCTCGAATTTCAGCAGATTTGAATCAGCAATAGACAATTTGAAAAAAAATATTAATACAACATTAAAAATTATATATTTTTTTTATCTCCAAGATCGATATAACTATTTAATTTGCTTAGACCAAATTATTATCCCCATACCATGTGCTTAGCACGGGAGTAGTTGCTTGGTACACTAAACTTTGTGGCGACGACTTGCTTTACCAAACTTTCACCCCACATCACCTCTCATAAAGAAATAAAATAATAATTTATTTTATAAAAGGAGGTGATGTGGGGTGGGGTCGCAAAAAAATTAAATAATAATAATAATAATTGAACCCCACATCACCTCCTTTATGAATTTTCTCCTGCTAAGAGACCCCACATTATACTTTTGTCTCTGTCACTCTGTGCATGGATCCTATGTTTTATTGTATCAATCATTGATTACTATTATTGGAAAAGAACACATAACACATGGGTCTCGGTTTAACAAGAGCGCTAAACATAATGTACTGTACAAGTTTATATAGACAACAGAAAGCTTTAAAATGATTTTTTTTTTTCATAGAAAAAGGTTTCTATTATTTTTATGTTATTTAAATGGCAACTGCATCACTAATCAGCGCTCACATTTAATTGGAAATTTACTATATTTTTAAACTATTTATTGAATAACGAAGAAGACCACATATCTCTCATTACATATTGTCCACTAGAAGTTTAATTAAAAAACTTCTTTACATATTAATTTAGTACTTATTACACTTGAGAGTAGGTCCGATGGGCATCGGACCTACTCTGGTTCGATGGTTTAATCACCGTCGATTTACTTTGATTCGTGCAAAACGCTTTAAACTTTGTGCGTGTTTGTTTTAATTTTTGTGCGCACACATCTTAAATTAGATCAGACGGTCATCATACTCGTTGAACCTAAAAGTAGGTCCGATGGGCATCGGACCTACTCCTTTCTCCTTGGAAAAATAACAAAAGCTTCGTCTTATGCTTTAGATATTTTACATCTAGAAAATCCAGAGTACACAGAGTAATTAAGAAGCATATTAATAGAGGACCCTCCATTACCAGATCATTTTTTATTTACAGAAATTATTATCAAAAATAAAGGAAACAAAAAGAATGGTGGGGTTTTTTTATGGCATAGATAGTTTCGGGAAAAAAAAAATTCGGATTCAAAGTATTTTTTATTTATTTTCTTTTTTCGAATCTAAAGTATTTTTTATTTAGAAAGAATGGCAGAAAATTTTTCTGTAACGAAAAAGTGCTGGAATTTTTTTAAATAGTGGCTGAAATATTTTTTTAAACAGTAAGAGTTGCTGAAATATTTTGGAGCCGAATTTTTTTTTAAGATTCAAGATTTGGATTCGAATTTTTTTTTTTCTGATCCATCTATATCAAGGAAAATCTCCAGCACTCTTTCTATTTCTCTTTATTATATTATAATAATTTCTACGAATAAAAAAATCTCTCCATTACCAGTATAGTACAGTAAATGGGACTGACATAGAGTGGGAAAAATGGCACGGCGGAGCCGACTCCGTCACGGAACGGCACGGCACGCGTGTCAGTTATGTGCCGTGATTCATGTGTCCCGTGCCGTGACCATTCGCGTGCCGTGTCTATCTTTGAAACTTTAGCACGGCACGGCACGGCACGTGAAAGATTTAGTCACGGCACGGCACGACACGTAGTCACGCGAGTCACGTGTAATTAGAACCATAAGATATGAATTTAATGGTGAATCTTGAATAAACTAACCTAAATTATGACTAAATGGTCACGCGAGTCACGTATGGTCACGGCATGTTTAGGCACGGCGTGACCATTCGCGTGTCGTGACCACTCCTTGACATATTGGTCATGGCACGGCACGGCACGTGAAAAATTAACTTGGTTCACGGCACGACACAAAACCAAAATCACAGCGTATTAGTCACGTCACGGCACGGTACGTTTTTTCCACTCTAGACTCACATCTGTATTACTGTATAGTTTCTCAATCAAGGCGAACTCTGCATAATATCCAAATTAATAGAATATACTTCAGAGTTACAATGAAGTCAGTAGGTAGTTGAGGAGAGATTCAAAGTATTCTAAACTAAACTTAAGCTAGTTGATTATTTTTGTTTTTCGCTTACAGTCAATTTTGTTGGCTTACAGTATAGCAACTTGTTTCTGTGTTCTGATAAACATACTTCACCTACTATATATATTCTAAATTATGAAACGAGCTAGGTAAGGCGACATTATAAATTTTGCTGGAACATTCGTGGTAGTCATGCATGTTAATAGTTGAATGAAATTATACCATTGTAGTGTAGTATGGAATCTGGCTAATATGCTACGCGTAACATAGAGGGCCTCCGTGCTACGGCTCAATATTTGAGTTTTTAAAATTCTAACGGTCGATCCGAACCGTTCAACATGATCTCCATATGAATATGTACTTGCAAATCAAATTTACATTTTTTAGAATTTGTTTACTATTTTTTTAGATAGGTAGAAAATTACTTGATCTGAAAATTCTATACCATTTAGATCAAGTGTTTTTCTACCTATCTACAAAAATAGTAAAAAAATTCTAAAAAATGTAAAATTTGATTTGCAAGTACATATTCATATGAAGATCATGTTGAACGGTTCGGATCGACCGTTAGAATTTTGAAAACTCAAATATTGAGCCGTAGCACAGAGGTCCTCTATGCTAAGCGTAACACCGTAGCCAACTCCGTGTAGTATGTATATGCTTTTTTTTTTTTGACTAAAATCATGCCGTTTATCACGGTGCGTAGAATGCACTTGAACTAAGTGTTGAAAACCCAAAAAGAATCAAAGGATTGATCTAAGATTCATTCATCATAAACCGAGCGGCTAGGATTTAATCAAATGAATAAAGCATCGATCTGTTCTTCTTTTTTACCTCTCTTACTAGAATTAGGAAAAAAAAATAAACTGGTACACATGTATTAGGGCAGCCAAAAATAGCAAATAGGTTCAAGAGCTCTCTAACGGCTCTTTTGTGCCTTGTACTCGTTTAAATAGATCTTAGAAACATTGTAAGAATTATTGCAAACAATCAATACAACATTCTTTCTCATCAGTATTAAAAAATCAACACTAAGTGTAATTTGAACTGAAGCGCTAAAAATATGTAAAAGAATTAGAGTGAGTCTATGGAACTATGCATAGCACGGATTAGTCCGTACTACGGAGTCATATTTTCATTTTGAAAATATTAATGGTCGATCTGAACCGTTCAACGTGATCCCCACATAAATATGTACTTGATCTTAAAATTATGGACCATCCAAAAACAGTGATTTTCTACCTATATAAAAAAATAGTAAAAAAATTATAAAAAATAGAAATTTTAGCCCACATGTATATTCTCATATGGAAATCATGTTGAACGGTTCGGATCAACCGTTAGAATTTTGAAATTGAAAATATTAATCCGTAGTACGGCGTAATCCGTGCTATGCAAAGTACCATAGACTCACTCAAAGAACTATATAATTATTCTAGTGCACACCCAATGTTATTCAACTTACAAAAAATTGTAGATGTATTCTCAATCAATTAGATGACATGTGTATCATATTAGAGTTAATTTGAAATTTAATTGGTCATCTGTCTCATAAACCATCATAATTTCTTTATATATAAAAGACTAGCTAATTTCTAAATAGGTCAATACTTGATACACGTATTATTATTAGGAAATAAAAGGCACATATATAATTCAATTTTAATTTATATAATATTATGAAAAATATCAAAATAGATGTTACATAAATTTGGAGTTATCATTACAACTACCTTAATTTTAATTACATTTCATGTAGCTCCGTTGAATATTATAGTCACACACTCACACTCAAGGAGACATCACCACTGCCCCTACTCAAAGAAAAAAATGTGCTCCACCAATTACATTTTTGAAATATTATATATGCCTAATAAAAGCAACACTTAAATTGAAGAAGACACATCATCAGTTTAAACATCATAATCAATATCTGATGCTGCAAGATATTCCTGTACTTCTAATCTGTGCAACATAAAAATGTTCCCATACACGGGGACAGATATCCTCCGAGGTACCTGACTCAAACAAATTGCAACGGCCGGCTCAGATTAATTCTATCTGAACCAAACTCAATCCGGTGTCTAACGAGACTGTAGGGGATCTGTTTTGAGATTCGTGCCATGTTAAATGGACCATCCGATCGTAATTTGCTTCACAGAACCTAGATTTTCAATGGCATGTAGAGAACAACCATGCAATAAATCACTGCAAAATCATGGATTTGACGAGTTAATTTGTATCTGCTATTGATATCTGATTTATTCGATCTAAAATGTAGAGAACGAACGCTCACCACTGAGTTTTTATAAGGGGTCTTTAATCTGAGCGTATGCATGTTAATCTGTTCCATCTATTCTAGATCTGACGGTTGACGGGTCCTGTTTTAAAAATTAGCAAACACGGACCCTCACTTATTCACATAATTTTATTTTGGCAATGAGATGGGGCGGTAGCACAAATGGCTAGCAAAAAGGTCCTAAGACTACGGCTACTCAAAGGTTGAGAGTTCGAGCTCTACTCACGACTTCACAACCTCTGCAAAGATATAAAAATAATAAATAATTTGGCAATGGTTCATACATTGTATAATTGACCATAAAACTTAGTATCTTTGTAAGAACTAAAATAAAGGATGGTTCATACATTTTATAATTGACCATTGCTTAGAAAGAGAGAGATATTGTTGCGTCAGAGTGAGACCTAAAAGTGGTGGGAGTAGGGCTGGAAAAAAAGCTTGGAGCTCGTGGATCGCCTGTGACTCGCCTCAGGCTCGATCGGTAATAGCTCGTTCGATAGTGGACCGAGCTGTTAACGAGTCAGCTCGCTACTAGCTCGGATCAAAATTAACAAGTTGAACTAAGGTCTAGCTCGGATCAGGCCAACTCGGCCCATAACGAGCTATACACTATAGGCCTTGAATTACAAATTTATATGGCCCAGTAGTGTATGTTCAGTTTTAGCCTTTTAGGGTTCAGACATTCAGCGCCTTTTCTCTCTAGTCTCCACTAACGGCGCCTTTTCTCTCATTCTCTCCACGGTTTTACCTCATACTCTTTAGTTTTACCTCATACCTCCACTTTTTTCAGTCCTGACCTCCTCCTCTCTCCTCTAGAGGGCGAAGTAGCGAAGAGGTGAAAAAAACTCTAATTGATTTTGGCGGAGGACAGAGAGGATAGCGCCGCAGAGCCGGAGGGAGGAGAAAAGGAGATCGTGACGCAGAGGGAGGAGAAAAGGAGATCGGAGGGAGGATAGTGCGGAGGGAGGGAGAAAAGGAGATCAATTTTGTCAGATTCTCACTGGTTACGCCTCAAAAGCTGAAACTTTCAAGTTTGTAGATTTTTTTTTTTTTTTGGTAATTTCTTCCAATTAAAGAATTTGTTATGCATCAAAAGTATTTCACTGGTTACGCCTAACTTTCAGGTCCTTCATTGAATACCTTTGCCATAATACGCTAATTTGATTTGATTTGTCCTTAAATTAGCAGCAGCTTAGAGCTAATTAAACTAACAATGGTTCCAATTAAACTAGCAGCTTACCCTAGATTGTGATACATTCATGCTTACCCTAGATTATCAGATTATCAGGATTTCAGTTTTTTTTATGTTGGAGTTATGTAGATTGATATTACTAAACTCATATTCCTCCATTGACTATGAACAATTATTGCTATGAACCGTATCATATATGAAAATTGACTAGTATTTACATGCATTTTTTACTGTGCTCGCTGCCATATCTTGCTGACATATAATATTGTTTATCATGTGTTACTTAATCTTGTTTTAAGCTATTAAATCTGTCTTAATTAATCTTGTGGTAATTAATATTGCTTTGACTAATATTTGTGCATTTGTGGCAGAATGTGCATTTTGGAGGATTTTGGCTTGGCTGTTGGCATGTTGCTTGTTGGTTCTAACTTCTAAATTAACGTGTCGTATGAATTTGTATGAATTTTTGTAATCTTAACTATGCATGAATTTAGTTGTATGAATTTGTATGAAGTTGTGTGAATTTCTGTTATTTTGTGTGGATTTGTATGTTTAAATGTGTTTATAATAAATTAATTGCTATGTTATGTAAATGATTTGTATGGCTTGGATTATGTGTGGATTTGTATGGCTTGAATTTATGTTATTTTTTGCTGATACTTGTGTGGATTTGTATGACTTGAATTTATGTTATTTTGTGCTTATACTTGTGTGGATTTGTATGGATAAATGATCAATGGGCTTTGAAAATTTAATATTTTTGAATTTGTATAATAGCAGCCCAATAAAGTCCATTGAGCTCGTGAGCTAGCTCGGTCTAGCTCGGGCTGACTCGTCACGATTTCAAGCTGAGGTGTGAGCTCGGATGTCATAGGTCCAGCTCGCTTGGTAATAGCTCGGTCCACAATTAGCAAGCCGAGCTAAGGCCCAACTCGTTGACAGCCCTAGGTGGGAGGGGCGAACTGAGGGGTTGGCGGTTGCACTAGAGTTCGTTGGTTGCTTTCAAAATCACTTTTGAAAGCGAGAAACCTATTTAAGTTTTTGAAACTTCCAATAAATTAAATAGCCGCTCAAGTGACTGAAAAGAGAGCCATTCAAAAATTTTGAGTTTTTAATTCTCTTTCAAAACTTGAATACCACGAATCACTGCAACGACTCTTAACCCTTTCCTTCAAAAAAGGAAAAAAAAATTGTTTTCTTATACAGAAGAAAGTTCTACGAAACCTCTTTTCCTTGGAAGAAAATTAATGTCTTGCTTTGAGGGTTCCGGCAGCAACTTGCCACACGCATGACGTCCTGGATGCCACAATAAATCTATACATCCTATTTCTTTGTTTTATTTTTCTTTTGGTATAAGAATTTCATTTCCTTTGGTCCTGGAGGAAAAGGTAGGGGTGTTCAAATGGATTGGTTTATTCGGTTTTAAACGATTTCGGTTTAATTGGATCGGTTGTTCGGTTTAAATGGTTCGGTTCGGTTTAGTTTTGAAGAAGTTCGGTTTAAATAGTTCAGTTCGGTTTTGGGATCTTCAAATTAATTTGAACCGAACCAACCGGTTTAATAAAAAATGAATTAGTTTATAATAGATCGGTTTATTTTGTGTGGTTTGTAATGGATCGGTAAATCGGTTTATCAAAAACCGGCTTGTGTGGTTATCAAAAATATTATCCAAATCGGTTTGAACCGAACCAATCAGTTTTGAAATATTTATTTGTAACTTGAAATGTTTGTATTCGGTTTAATCGGTTCGGTTTTAGATCGGTTTGGACGCGACCCGGGTGGAGACCGAAGAAAAAATCAGAATTTTCTTTCATGCTACACCGTGATAAGCAACTTGTTAATTAGGTCGGTTCAGTTCGATTTTTAAAATTCGGTTCAAACTGCGGTTCGGCAAATAAAGTTCGGTTTGATCCGAACCGACCGATTGAACAACCCTAGGAAAAGGTCGCTCTCAGCCTGAAGCCAGTAAGCTACGCTTGCTTTTTCTGTCTCCCCTTTTTACTAACTAATGTATGCCTTTTTGCATGGCGAGTGAAAATATTCGTTCTTTTATCATAGGTAAATGATTCTAATTTCTAGCAAGTTGTATTGGATATTTGGATGTATGTCATTGTATTTGTTGGAGCAAATGATATAAGGGCATTATTTCATCAGCAATTTTGTCAGACTGCAATTGTAAAGTTTTCTGAACTGACTCTGATTAAATTTCATGATTAATGGTATCTATGATCTATATCCCTTGGATCTGATATATATATATATATAAGTAGGTAGGCCTGAGTCCTGACAATAGGCAATTGTAAAGAATCTACTTTTTCTTGAGAAAGGCAAAAGACCTGATCAGTGATGATAGATGCGCATAACAAGAACCTACACAAAAATGCGCACAACAAGAATCTACGGACAAAAGGAAAAAAAAGGTAGAAATTTGGGTCCCATAGGCATCGGACCCAAAGTGAGTTCGACGGGTTCTCTCACCGTCCAATCTGCTTTAGGATTTGCACTGCAACTTTCGAGTCTGCTTTAAAATTGATGTCCACGAATTTTAAAGTGGATCGGACAGTCCTGAAACCCATCATATCCAAATTTGAGTCCGATGGACATCGGACCCAAGCCTTTCTCAGGAAGAAATGCCTGATAGAGTGATAACAAGAACAATAAAAATTTTGCCAACAAAAATAATAATATTAGAGGTTATGACTTTTGATGATAATCTGATATGTTGCTCATTTGCACTTAGCTGATATATGCTGGCTTAAATTGCTGTTGTACAGATGCTTAAGATGTAATATAATGAAGGCTGTACAAATTTGCAATTGTATGCATGATTCATTTCTGAGGTTTTGCTTGAATCAGGCAATTTATCATTTTTCCTGGTTTTGGGTTGTCAAAACTAGTATTTTTAAAATAATTTCTCTAATTTTTTAACTGAAGTTGTATTCAATGTTGGGGATTTAATTTTTTTTTATTTCGTTCAGTTTGTATAGTCTTAATATGGGAGCAAAAAATGAGTTAGGAAAAATGGTACCTTTGTGATTAAGAAGTCTGAACCTTCGCCCTTGGTGTATTCATAAGAGTTGGTTTCATTGCGAATGAATCTTATATGAATGATTCCTACAAGCGAAATAATCATGCTAATATTACTAATAACACCAATGTGCCGGACAGAGTAATTCTAAATACCTTTCAAAACTTCTTTGTTACTTTTGTCACGAGAGTTGTGTTGACGGAAATCTAAAAATGAAATATTTTTTTCTCTCAATTCACATTTCGAATAGTAGCTATTCCAACATTTATAAGAAATAAAGAATAACAGTTATTCTAGCTATTCTGAATAGCAAAAATATTATTTGAATGCACATTGCTATTCCGAATAGCTTCTATTCTAAAATAGTCTCTATTCTTGCTATTCTTGTGTCATCCAAACATAGCCTAAATATATCTAATCTTCTTATACCGTGCTCATCCACTGCAACGCGTGGGCAGAAACAATGTAGCATGTACTGATTTACAACTGAATCACCAATTCACCATGGAATAATATTATATGAAGCTAATGACGATAGAGGGGCAAATATGACTAAAATTCTCAAAGGAGAAACTTCGAAGTAGCCATCATCATATGGCATGTATGGTCTCTCTGTGTATGTGGCAGCATAAACAGCCATCAGATCCTATTTTAAAACACTGAACGTTACTGAAGAATTAAACATTTGTGTAGTATTTCAGCCGAAACACTCCAAATGTTTAATTCACCGTGTTATTTTGGCATTACTAAATTGAAACTGATCCAACAGGACCAGTGAAATAAAAAAAAACAGCAGATAAAGAATTCAAAACTAGTTAATGAAGCCCAATAACCAGCTCAAAATATTTCAATTTTCCATGATAACTTACACCAGTTCAAAACATCATTCTCAAATGCGCAAATGCAAGCATGTGCGCGCTCGTGCACACCCATCAGAGTTCTATTACAATGCGTAAGAAATAATGTTGCCTTTTAGATCAACTTCGGCCATTATTCACCTTTGAGGAAGTGAGAGAACCAAATGGCAGAGGCCTTCGGGTGCCTTGTCAGTCCATTTTTGTAGTCAACATAGACCAAACCAAACCGCTTGGTGTATCCTTGGGCCCACTCAAAGTTGTCCAAGAAGGACCATGCGAAGTATCCCCTTACATCAGCACCATCCCTGTTCCAGTTCCAGTTCAATTTCAATGTGGCACCTCAAATATTTGTCAAAGTAAACTTGACTATGTGATATATAATTACAAATTATGACTATTATATTAGGAAATATTTATAAACTGCCAGCAAACTAACCCTTTTTGGTTCAGTATGCTCTTAAGAAAAAAGAAAATAAAAGAACCTTTGAATATAGGAAAAGCAACAAAGTATTGTTAACCATAGTAAACCTTTTGAACCACTGCCTCTTCTAGATTTTCTAAAAATGTAATAGTGCTTTTGACTTGTTTATAGCTTAGCAGTGTGCCGGCAACTTTCAACTGGAGAGCCATTATGAGCCTTTTGTTTCTTTAATTTTAGCTTATGCTACTAAATTTAAATCTACAGATTGCATGCTACTTAAAATGCTTTTCAAAATATTGTTTATACCTCTATATGAAAACAACTCAATCCAAATGTCACCTGCAACCCTCTTTCCATTTCTTTGCAGTACACATCCTCCCACTTTGTTTTCTTTTCCATCATTAGTGTTTATGGTAATACGATTAAGGACTTAGATTTAGAGTAAAAATGAGCAAAAAGAGAGATTAAAAGATGTTCTTTACACTTTGGAGGCTTAAATGTGAAATTTCTTTTTTTTTTTCCAAATTTTGTAGGGGCAGCGCAGAATCCGTAGTTCTGTACACGACTCAAAAACAATACTTACTTGATGGCTTGTGAAACAGCTGCTAGGTACCCCTTGAAGTACCCTACTCTCTTTGTGTCATTTAGTCTCTCATGCAGTTGTAACTTTTCTAATTCACTGTCCTCTTCATCCATGCCTAAAATATTAGAAAATCAATACTATAAAACATATAAAGGAGATATTCCAAATTTTATGTTCATAATTCAATGCTAAAAAAGATTTACCATTTTCAGTTACATATATTTTTGGATTGTTATACTTTCTTGAAATATAATTAAGAGTTTTCTTGAGGCCCCATGGGACTATGAAGAGCCACTCAGAAGCAGCCTGTAAATTTTAACAAAATTCTCTTAGCTGATGTAATGTTTGGTAAAAAAAACATAAAATGTCGATTAGAAAATAAAAATGTTTACTCTATATAAAAGAGAGAAAAATGAATTTATTATCTAATAGTACAGGAGAAGTTCTACCCTATCTCCAATTGCTTCACCGCTTTTCCATGTTTCTGAAGAAAAGGAAATGAAGAGAGTATTAAGTCAAATTACTTCACCAATTATTCAACTAAAATTTAACTTTTTGTCCTTTCCTGATATTTTCTCCAAAGTATTGTATTGCATTTTATGAATGAATTAAACTAATAGGTTCCACCAATCAAAAAGAAGAAGAAAAATACAAAAGACCATTGAAGGTCTCTACCATTACAAGCATCTGGTAAGTATTGGTCCACTAACAGATTGGGTTTAGTACTTCAGTACTTGTATGTTTTGCCAGGTCACTTCTTATATTTTAAGCCTTTTTATCCAAAGGTACAAAATAAAAGAAGCAGGGAACACAAATTGTCCATTCTGGAAGATGCCAAAAGGACACTAAGCCAATTCACCCTCAAGACCCCGAGGTGAATGTATAATAAACCACAAGGATCCACAAGACCTCCAAAACAAAAACAAAAAAAAAAATCAAGATGAGAACTCCAGTCTTGATAAGTACCATTTCTCTCCATTTCTTGAACTTGGTAGAAATGAATTTCTCGTGGAGTCTCCGCATGAGAAATAAATCTGGTGGTGTAATGGTTCAAGCCCACAAAGTCAACCGAATTCCTCAAATGCTCTCGGTCTTTCTCTGACAATTTGGGAAGATGATCTCCCAGCCTTTGACGCATTGTCTCGGGATAATCACCAAAAAATATTGGATCCAAGTACCTTGAGACCAGATCAAGAAACTTTTACAAGATGGATATGGAAGTAATTCAGGTTAAATTATATCAAAACTATTATACTTTTTTTATATTTGTCTCTCTTGTTTTTTTTTATTGTAATTTTATTGGGTCTTTTTTTTTTAAAAAAAACCGAGCATGTTGCTCAACACCTACAAAGATGCAATAGCAAACATAAAATACCATTACCCAAGATTCAAAATAGAAAATTAAGTTGTAAAAAGAAGAATAGACCAGCCAAGTTGAAAATCAAGCCGTCTAGCAGCAGCCATCTCATCTTCAGGCTTGTCAGAGAATGCCTCAGCCCATTCACAGTCAACTGCCAGTCCTACTTCACCTCCTTGTCTAGCCTATGACACATTACAAAAAGTACCAAGTTAAATAATTTGTGAAGTGCTTCCTAAAGGGTGTATAATGCACCTTTACACCACTGTTCCCAATAAGCATCAATTATTATATGTTGGAAATATCGTGCTTACTGTAACTTCTAAGCAGAAATTATCTGTATTAATATACCAATTAGGTTTTGAAGTTCAACATATGATGGTATAGTTAACAACATATCAATGCTTGAAGGAACGAGGAATATTGAAATTTATACACTATGCCAAGTGCTAAGTTAGTCTCACTTCAAGTCAGTTGTTGTACCATCCAAAATGAGAAAAAGCACAAGCAACCATATAAAACATGCCCAACAACCCCATAACACCTCTTCAGAAAACTCATCGCTTCTTTCTCTTCTCACTTATGCAAAGAAGGCAGAGAGAATTGGGGGGGAGGGGGTATTATCTGTATCTTTTGTACTAAATGAGCAAAAAAGGTAACTTTCATGCCATTGTACAGTGTGTGTCGTCTTTATTTAAAAAAGGATCCAAAACTAGGCAGAAACTTGTCTTCCTAAGATATAGTTTTCAACAAGTAAGGAGGCAAGGGTAGTTTTGGCATCCTTTGATATAAATGTTTCGTGGGATACAATGATAATTACCATGCTTCGGAAAGATATAAAAAACATAATCCTGATAACTAGGAAAGGCCCAAAGAAAACTTGCCTCACATGAAAGAACAGTGTAATACCTTGAATTTCTCCTCGTAGACCTTATAAGCAGCTGCATGTGCCAAGAGCTGATGATGCGCAGCTAAGTAAGGCTCATTAGTTGTATCGGTACATATCCCAGGTGCAAAAATGCCAGCTCCATAACCATTTACAGCAGTTTGTAATGGCTCGTTAATGGTTATCCAGTGTTTCACTCTGTCCCCAAAACTAGCAAAGCAGGCCTCTGCGTACATCCCAAAGTAGTCTCTGAGAGATTTGACCTTTTGTTAGCTGGATTTATGCCATGAAAGCCCAAACACGCTCAAAATTAATAGAAAATTAGAAAAGTGAAACTCCTTGTACTGGCATGGTTCACTGTTAAAAGGCATGCACCTTATGTATATTATATTTTTATCATAGCCATGCAGTCACAAACTCTATTTTAGCAAATTTGACATTAGCAAAACATAGATCAACTTACACAATCTTGTCAGACAGCCACCCTCCAATGGAACTGTGCAAGTTATAAGGAAGGTCCCAGTGATATAGAGTAGCATAAGGCTGAATACCTGTCAATTAAACAAAAAATGTTTTAAAACATAAAGTGGAAACAAACTAACAAAGTATATCAAATGAAGGGAGGAACCTTTAATTCTTCATCTATATACCTTTCTCCAGCATGAAATTGATTAGGTTGTTGTAAAAGGCTACTCCTTCCTCGTTAACCTTAGTTCCTAAACCATCTGCACCAATCAAACAATGCATTTAAGATATGCTACAGAACACCAAAAAAAAATTATTATTTGCTCAGATTTAACATACCAGGGAATATGCGGGCCCAAGATATAGAGAACCGATATGCACCAAAACCTAACTTGGCCATAAGCTCAATATCTTCCTGAATAATATTATCATGAGAATGAAAAAAAAAATTAATTATTTTATGTACAGATTGAAATTAATCATCATAATTACAACCTTGAAGCGGTGGTAATGATCAACAGCGACATCTCCATTGCTGTCATCCCTGATATTATCTGGTAAAGCAAGTTTGGATCATTAAATCAACCTAGATTGCTTTAGACAATGAGATAATAATCAGCCGAAAAACTGAACACAGAACCTTTATTCTCTGAGAAAACATCCCAAATATTGTCCCCTTTGCCTCCCTCACTCCTTGCTCCTTCAATCTGAAAAACCAAAAGCCAAAATAAATTTAATGGTACATCCATGAACCATAATTGACAATAAAAATAAAGTAAAATTTAAAAAACCATTTGGGCTGGGCCTACTATACAATGGTCTGGACCTAACATTGCCCATCAGACAGTGAACAAAAAGCAAGAGAAATTAAGGCACAGGAGTTGGTCGCCCCACCACTGTGAGGGTGCCAACTCATGGCGCGAATTTCAGGTCCGGGTCCACCTGTCAGAGAGAGAGAGAGAGAGAGAATCCCATCCCGTTCAGGGAGTAACTTTTCCAGGATTTCTTCGCATTAGGCCTGCGACTAGACCGATAATGCCGCTGATCAATAAATTAAAAGCCTCGATTGCAATTTTCTCTTTGTTTTTTTAGTGCAGTAGAAGAACAAAATAGTTTAGAAAGCTGCTTGAATTTGGTTAATTGGATAGACCTGGTAACATGAAGTGGCAACTCCAAAGACGAAATCTTTGGGAAAATCTGTTCTAGAGATCTCCTTGACAGCTCCGTCGCGTACGTCGTTCCTTGCATTCTCCATTAGAGAGGAGCGAGCGAGAGAGAGAGATGCTGGTTTGATCCGTCACTGACAAAAGAGAAAAGACAAATGGTAGGAGAGAGAGAGAGGTGGAAAGGACGAAATGGTCGCAAACATTGTGGCATCGGACCTACTCTGGTTCGATGGGTTTAATCACCGTCGATTTGCTTTAAGATTCGTTCTGAACTCTTTAACTTCGTGCGAATTTGTTTCAGTTTTCGTGCGCATAAATCTTTAATTAGATCGGACGGTCATCATGCTCGTTGAACCTAAAAGTAGGTCCAATGGGCATCGGATCTACTCCGTTCTCATTTATTTATGCTGCTCGTGCACATTACTGAAGAATAAAAAAATAGGCAGAGATCTGATCTGATCTGATCTGATCTGATTTGAATATAATTTGATGACTCAGTAAAAATCATTAACTATAATTATTGTAAATTTTAAGTCATTTAATTAATGATGATGATTAAATATAAATTATTTCTAACTATTGAGATTGTATTTTGTTCTAATTGATTCCCACCCTTTTTCATATTGATCGGATAGTGTAAAATTAGAACTAGAAATATGATAACCACGTTTCATTGATTCCCACCCTTTCTCTATTAGGTTCACATAAATGATCCATTTATGCCTTTTGATAACCACAAAGGTTCAAACTAGAAATATGATGTTACTCATTATCTCGGATAAGGCTCTGCTGCTTTTCTCTTTCCGCTTTTCCGATCTCAATTATTCAAAAAATTTCATTCACGTATCTCGATAAAAAAAAAATTTCATGCACATATCTCAATAATTTTGAATAGTTGAGATAGAAAAAGTAGGACTCTGTTTTTCTCTCAGAAAAACAGCAAAGTCCGTTCCCATTATCTCTATGATTACATATTGGATAGGTAATATATACAAGAAGGGTAACATCAAGGATGAAGTTGAGAGTGGTTGGATGATTAATAAAAAAAATAGAACAAGCTGAGAGTGGTTGCCTCAAATCTTCAAAGATATTCCACTAATAGAGATTGAAGATGATGATTGAGTAAAGGAGCTGACTGGAATATCTTTGTGAAAGGAGATACAAAAACCTCATGTGTTGCATAAAACTATAATGTGATCATCTAAACGACATACTAATGTCATCCTCATGTTTACACAGAAAATTATAATTTCTCATACTTATACAATTTTATTTTTCATTTTCTAAATTTTATTATATGTTAATTATCATACTTTAGATTATTAGAATTAATCACAAAATTGGTATTGATAATAAATTTTTAAAAAAAATATAGTTTCAATGAATATCTTTCTCTAAATAAGTTTTTCCACAACTATTTCCACGGTACAATGAACACTCATTCAATACATTTCCATAACCAATCTCGTGCGTACCTATGAGTATGGGGTTCCCGCAAAAAAAAATTTGATTCCCGAACCCGTCAAATCTCATCCCAAACTATCCCGCGACAAACGAACAGACCCTAGGGGTGTTCATTCGGTCTGGTTTAATCAGTTTTAAACCAAATCGAGAGAGTTCGAATTAAACGTTTGATTTTTTTGGTTAAATAGATCGGTTTGGTTAATTTTTTAAAACTGGTTTAATTGTTCGGTTCAGTTTAGAAAATTTTAAAACTAGATAGACCGAACCGACCAAAATTTTTAAACTCGTCCCTTATCCGAACCAAACAATTAAAAAAAATTCAAAAATTACAACATAATGTACATTGCTTGGTTTGGTTTAAACTAGTTAGACTGAACCAAACAAAATATTTAAATCCATCTTAAAGAAAATTCCAAAAATGATAAAAAAAACATTTATTTTTATAATTAATCTTCTTATTTCAACTGAACAAATCGAAATTTAATTCAGTTGATAAGTTTATTTCGGTTGAATTGTATTTTTAAAAAATCGAATAAAATTTTAATTTGCATATTTTATTTCCGAACCGAACCAAACACTCTAATCTGCCCCTGTTTGGTTGAAGTCTGAGTGCCCCAGAATGGGTGATAATACTAACACAATCAATTATTTTATTAACACAACAATTTTAAATTTTTTACTTGTATGGATAAATTTGTTCTTGCTTAACTTCTCTATATGCCATATTTTTTTAGGATACACTTTCTTTATATTAATTATCACTAATTATTTATTTTATTTTCTGAACTTATTGGAAATGTTTCAATTTTTTCCAAATTTGAAAATTATAATCGGACAAAAATTACTAAGTAATCATTTCTTACAAAAATAGACATTTATATGGAGAAATACACATGTATCTTTTTGGTTGACCATCTTTATACAATTTGATTCTTTTTTAATTGTTTTATTCCACAACATTATCCATAATTTTTTATCTTTATTTCCTCACAAAATTAGTTCATTAAAATAAACATATATCTTATGCATCTTTAAATTAGTACCTTGTATTGATTTATAATTTATCTTTATTTTTTAGAGATAACACTAAAATATATTATTAAATTACAAAATAAAATATGACCATAATAAAAAAAAAAGGAACTACGGATAAGTTTTGGAAAATAATCTAAACATAAATGCTACAAGGTAATAATATAAAAAAAAATACGTGGAATCAATATATGTTGTGTTAGAAACAATTAATCTTTTACCACAACATAAATTAATGAATAACATATTCCATCCTACACCTTCTCTTAACGTTGTTTTGTAAAAGCAAAACTCCATTATTGAGTTGAGAAAATCATACTAAAAAAATTTATTCTTACTATATTTTAAAGAGTCCGGCTAGTATGACATTAGTGTCATGTGATATCGATTTTAAAATTTATTGGATAGACTTCAAACGATAAATTTAAACCGCTCAAACCCACCTACTTCATGAGTGATGCGTTTACATACAAAATTTATAAAATTTGTATTATTTTAGTAACAAGTCAAGCTGTCAAAAACCGATGAAAAATAAATGCATTAGAATTAACTTAAAAAAATCTCCACATTTGATCACTTGAATTGATATTAAATAAATTCAAAAAATTATAAATATTGCATGTAAACTCATACTCATCAAGTAGATCGGTTTGAACGGTTTGGATTCATCGTTTAAAGTCTGCCTGGTAGGTTTTGGAGTTAGTGTCATTTAGGTTGAAATGACACCAATGTCATACTTGCCGAACTCGTTATTAAAATATATATAAATTCAAGATAACACCTCTTAAAGAAAAGGCTGCAATAAAATCACAAAATTTGCTGAGCATGATATTCCCAACTCCCAAGAAACTTGTATGTTTAAAAAATATAGCAAGAATAAACTAATCATGTTGAATTTTTCAAACAACATGATAATATAGTAAAAAAAAATTATACTTCTAATACAACCTAAATATATTCAAACAAAAAGGACCAAAATAAATATTTACAAATATATTCAAACAGAAGAGGACCGAATAATTATTTACGAAAGCTAAAATGATTTATGTACAAGTACAACTAGAGATGTATGGGTTACTTGAGTTGTTGTTGTTCTTTCAAGTTAGATAAGATCTAATAATGAAGATTATATAGTAAGTAATAAATGGTCATTATGTCAAAAGATTGCATAATCTTCGGAGAACAAAATCGGCAGTTGAAAAAATTTATGTATGGAGGGGCTTTAAGATCTATATCTTGATTAGGAAGGTTAAGTTAGGATTTAAGATCTATATGGAACGATATCTCACAGTTTCTTTAATGAAACGGATACTTATCCTTTAATAAATAATAAAAAGAAACATACTTCGATTAAAAGCTTAACAATAAAACATGATTCACGCTAACAATAAAACGTGATTCACGAAAGTCAACTTGTCATAAAGCCCGGCCCCGGCCTGAGATATCTCATATTTTGCGTGATTTATTGGAAAATCTCAACTGTTCAAATACGTTATGCACGAATCTCAAAACTCAAATAATACTGGTTCCTGCACTATCTCCGAATAGGCACTGGACACGTTGGTCACGCAAAATATGAGATATCTCAGAGGATACGCACTCACCCTGAGGCAGGGCACCCAGAGCAATAGCCCTAGTCCCAAAATTCAAAGGGGCCTAAAAAAAAAATTTAGCTTGTATATATAAAAGCTCAAATTTTGTATATATATTAAAAAAATATTTGTATATATTAAAAATAGATAAAATATTAGAGTCCAAACTTTGTATATATTAAAGGCTCAAACTTTTTTATAAATAGATATGATCTATTGACATATCAATAAAAAATTGTATATATAAAGGACTTAAACTTTTTTTCGCCTCGAGCCTCAAAATCTTCAGGTTCGGCCCTGCAAATATAAAATTATTATCAGGATAAACAATAATTAATCCCATTTGCGCAAAAAAGAAAAAAAAATAAGTCAAACAAAAAATATAATAAGTGCATTCTGATTATAGAATTAATTATAGGCTTATAGGTGGTCCTATAGGTTAATTTGTCTAACAAACTTGATATTTTGCATCATATCCTCCAACTTGTCTCCCCTCAGACTTGATCTATCATATTTGTTGAAAATTTTCTTTAAGGCCTTGTTCGGCCTACAGGTGGGAACAGGAACGGGAATGGGCTCGGCTCCAATATGAACAGGAACATGAACAAAAATTTTTTTTAGAGACCTTAATTTCTAAAAAGAGCTTAACAGTTATTTAGAAACTCATTTGAGTTGCTGGGATGTAGATGCTCTAAGAATTAATCACAATCAGACAACCGTTTACCCGACATTCAGCATATTTATATGGAAGACTGTCATAGTAATTTTATGCACTAATTAACGGAGTTGATTAGTTGATAAGTACAATTAGTGTTGTAATTCAAACTTACAAATGCGAAGAGAATGATGGCAAGATCATAGATAAGGAGAGATGTATATATGAGCAATTGAGCATCATGTAAAATTAGTTATGAATAAGAAATTGTTAACTTTGTTCTGAAAAGACATCATTGGTCTAGCTATGTGTTATCAAAATTCAAAATTATACATATTTCAGTCTTAAACTTGAACCAATCCTACTTTTTATAAGTAAAAAAAGAGAGACTATTTTGATCTGCTAGTCTATCAAAAACATCAGAATTGATGCTCATTTATTTTCCTTAAATTAACATGATAACTCTCATACTTAATTAAAATGGTAAAAAAAATCAGCAAAAAATTGACTTTAATAAAATAACTCTCCACTGTACTGAAACAATACTAAAAAATCAATTTGAGGAGAGAACAATATAAAGCAAAATTAGAAACTTTTTATTTGAGAGACTGAAACGTAAAATACATAATATGCGAGATAAGAACATATGTTTTGACGACCGCTGTCAAGCTTTTTTTTAAAAAAAAAAAAAAAAATTAAGAACTCAATCTCTATAACAACTAAGTAGAATTCTAACTACTAAGTTACAAACACACATTTAACATCATGAGGTTCTGGACTACATAAACATTTGTAAAATAATCAATTAAATTTTAATATGTTTCATTAAAAAAATTAAATCACGAGGGTTCCTAAACACTTTTGGCTTGACAGTAGATCCGCCCTCGATGAGTTGTTTTTTGTCTCATTTTTATGTTAGCTGTTTTTTATTGTTATTATTATTATTATTATTATTATTATTATTATTATTATTATTATTATTATTACTGTATCACTATGATTAGAACGTGATGCGCATGGATAGTTGAACAATACAATGCAAAAATAGTTTTGAAGTCAAACATAATATAACTGATGCACTCTGATTATAGAATTAATTATAGGCTTAATTATAGGTGGTCCTGTAGATTTGTCTAACAAATTTAAAATTTTGATTCATATGGGCCGATGGGCCGACTCTTTCCCATATGATTGGGCCTAGAAATGAGTTTCTAAAACCGACAACACAAGCATTACTATCGTGTCATGTTGAAGTAAACACTGCAAAAAGGAACAAAAATTTCACACTAAAAACAAATAAAACTGATACAAGCATGTACTTGTACATATATCTCGAGATTAAATTGTTCAAGATTTTACATTCATAGTTTTCCAAAATAATATAGAATATATCAGTCACTACATATATCAATTTATTTCTATTCAATTTTTAAAACATAAAAAAAATCAATCTCAACAAATCAACCTTATCTCCATTCCATTATTAAGCATATTGATGTTCCTATCCGTCAACGGTTACGATTTAAAGATGAAATTTCGGATTTAATATGAACCCTCCAATCAAATAATCTGTCTTCTTTTGATTAAATACATCTGTTTTATGTGTAGAAATCTAAATTTAATTAAAAACATACTCACTACACATGCTGCCACACAATAATCACAATAATATGTTACAATTAAAATTTAATTTGTCACGTAACTGATCGGAAGGTTTACCCGAAGAGACACTACAGAACGGTACGATCTTTCTTCTTCTCTGTTCGACGGTACAACCCTTCTTATAATTTGTGCACTTCCGCCTCTTATTCATCTATGTGAGAATTTGTTTCTTTCCATTATTTCTTTCCCCTAATTTGTGCACTTCCGCCTCTTTGATGGCTCTATATTTACTATACTATGGTTATTGATAGGATCGAATTAATATAGAGGCAAATTAACTTCTAGTAATGGAAGAGAGAACACTCTATGCCAGAAAATTAATTTCTATTATCAATATTTTCTTACTCTCTTACTTTCAAAAAACTCCTTACACATTATATAGACCCATATGAACTTTCTACACACTCTACTATCACTAAATAACATTTAAACCTCTCATTAACACTCTCTATTTTCTATACATGTTTTTCATCTTTCAAGACAACTTAGAAAATCACAATATGACTTTAGAGAACTCCAATACATTCATGACAATTCTAGAGAGTTCTAATAATTAACTACAAATTAAGTTTATTAATTTATAACATTCCTCCTTAAACTTAATTATCTTCCTTCTCGCATTCCGAGCAATTTTTTGAATTTTTCAAAAAGTTCACCCGGTGGCGATTTTGTGAAAATATCTGTCATTTGATCATGACTCGCCACATGAGTCATCTCCACGTCACCATTCTTCACATGTTCTCGTATGAAATGAAAACGCACATCAATGTTCTTGCTTCTTTCATGATGCACCGGGTTCTTTGCCAATTCAATCGCCGACTTGTTATCCACTCGAATTTCGGTTGGCTTCTCTTGATTAAAATTCATCTTCTTCAATAATTTACGTAGCCATATTGCATGACATACACATGATGATACAGCAACATATTCCGCTTCACATGTTGATAAAGTCATAATCGGTTGTTTCTTCGAGAGCCATGTAAATGTCGTGCTTCCATTGGAAAATACAAAATCCGAAGTGCTATTTCTATCATCAACATCTCCACACCAATCACTATCGGAATATCCAACAAGATCAAACTCATTAGTACCACGATAAAATAAGCCATGAGATAGTGTACCTTTAATGTAACGAAGAATTCGATTTATGGCTTTCCAATGCGTCATTTTCGGCTCCTCCATATATCGGCTCACCAAGCCGACTCCATATGCTATATCCGGCCTTGTAAATGTGAGGTAATGCAAATTTTCAACCAAACTTCTATATAAAGTTGCGTCAACCGTCTTGCCTTCATCGTATCGGGACAATTTCGTACCACTGTCAACCGGAGTGCTAACGAGATTACAATTCTCCATTTTAAATCTCTTTAGCATATGCCTCTTGAGACACAAAAATTCCATATTCATCTTGCTTTTTTTTCAGTATTGCAAAATCAACACGGATAAATAGCACTTGTATGAATACTTGTTAGTTATTACTTATTAACAGAACAGATGTGTAATTATCTATTCCCATGTTAGAATTTATCCATACTATAATTGCATCTAACTTAATGTAACTTATCACGTTTTATAATACATATCTTACTTTCTATTCAAGTTATTTTTCACTGTCACAGTCCTTATTATTAGAGTTTAAATTTGCTTTTACTTTCCATTCAAGTTATATTTCTATTCAACCATTTGCATGTTGTAATTAACGTACAAAGTTATTTATTTCACTTTGGTACTTATAAAAAGTTGAGTGAGGCTATGATAATATGTATATCACACAACTCACGCTATGAATTCATATCTCAATTTTTAAAATTTAAACAGTCGATCTAAACAGTTCAAATATGATTTTCATATGAAGATGTAAATACAAACCAATTTTATACTTTTCAGAATTTTTTCACTATCTTTTTTAGATAGATAGAATATTACTTGATTTGAAAAATTTTGAACTCTTTAGAAGCTGTGATTTTGTACCTATCTAAAAAATAGTACAAAAAGTTCTAGAAAATATAAAATTGGTCTCCAAGTACATTTTGATATGAAAATTATGTTTGACAGTCCAAATTGACTGTTTGAACTTTAAAAATAGATATGAATTCATAGTATAGATCAATCCGTAATATATATATTGCCATAACCTCACTCTACAAAGTTATTAATGTTAATATTTCTTTTTTTATCTAATCCGTAATATGTATATTAATTGCCATAGCCTCACTCTACAAAGTTATTAATGTTAGTATTTCTTTTTTACCTCTCTCCATAGGAATTTATTTCACTTTCATTGTGCTCCAAATTGCGTCACTTCATTATTAATTCTAGTCTGCAAAAATTATAAAATTATTCGTCATGTGTTTGTCCGTCAGACTGATCCAAATCTAAGATCGGTTAATTTACATGTGTTTGTCTAATGTCAAAAATATGTTTTAATTATGTAGAATTAATTCGAGAATTTTGTCTAGTATAATTAGGATATTGTGTGATCGAATTCAATATATCTTAGTGGAGATGATTTCATGCTTTGATCATTACCTCATTTAAAAATTTATATAAACTTAATTCATGGAATTTTAAATTTTAAGATTGTTAAGTTATTTAAAAAAAACTTATTAATAATTTTCCAAATTAATGCAAGTAAGGTTTAAAAAAATTAAGAAAATTATAAGTACATTGTTAGACATGCTGGATTACCAATTCAATCTGTACTCTGTTTGACTCATACGAGATGAAAGAAAGGTATGTGAATAGCAAGAGGGGAGGGGAGGGGAGGGAAAGGAACATAAATGAATGTTAGAGCATCTACGTCCCAGCAACTCAAATTAGTTTCTAAATAATTGTTAATTACTTTTTAGAAATTAAGGTCTCTAAAATTTCTAATTCTCACATCTCTGAAATTTACCTTAGAGTTTCTATTAAGCCACGTCAGTAATAAATTAAAAAGGAGAAATAATTTGAGCTAATCATTTGGCCATCATGGAGTTTATAAATAATTTTTTAATAACAAACTTTCATGTATAGTTTTTAAATAAGAAACTCTCCCACATCTCTGAAATTAGATTAGAAACTACCACATCAGATTAGAAACTCTCATAATACCAGAGATGTAGATGCTCTTACTATATTTTAAATTATTTTGTTTGGTTCATCTTGTTTACTTCTGTTAAACTTCAATTTGAAGATTCAAAATAAAAACTTTACAAGGATAAAGAAGGTTCAAAGAATAACATTCACTAACCTTACTCTCTTATTAAACATCCAATCAAACAAGAATTTGTCACAAGATTTTCTTTCGTCCTCTTCCCTTCCTTCCTTCCAAACAAGGTGTTAAGTAATTTGAGAGTCATTCGTGAGACATCAGGAGCCATTAAATTTGAAATCGTTAAAAATTCAAATCAATTGATGAACAATAAAACATGTAGTAAATCTTATAGTTTTCTACAAGGAGGGTGGTGGTCCTCAAAATTATCATAAATAATAAATAATTGTCAATTAATTACTTGTACTTTAGATGTCATTGAAAATTTCATTTATAATATAAACTACTATGAGTAAGGCTTGGGTGCTGTGGATAGCATAAGGCCTTCCGTGGTACGGTTTCAAAAATCTATCTTATAAACTTCAAACTTCGATCTGAGTAGCTCAATAAATTAGTTATATAATGAACTTGTAGAATGTCAATTTTTACTATTTTTTATAATTTATGAAAGATGACAAAAAATAATTTAAAAATAAAAAAAAATTGCCAAAATTTTAGGCCATTTTTGCCATATTTCATAAATCATAAAAATAGTAAAAATTGGTATTTTACAAGTTCATTATATAATCAATTTATTAAGCTACTTAGATTGAAGTTTGAAGTTTATACGATAGGTTTTTGAGATCATAACACAGAAGGCCTTATGCTATTTATAGCGCCCAAGCCTTACTCTTATGTTAATATCTTTTTTTAAAATAACAGACAATTTCTTACTAGAAAAAATAAAAAGATTGTGTAAAGTGATGTGTGTTAAGGATTATAAGGCTCGTATTTATGTTCGTGTGTTTATTTCTCAAAGAATTACACAAATTCTTATCGACAATTTCTTAATTACGCTTTCTCGTCTTCCATGTATTCCATATACCAGAGCGATCAGGGATGTCCAGAAAGAGATCAGCGAATTTGGATTCCCTAAAATGACTCAAATTTTGAGTTTGATTTTAGACCGTCCAATCTGATCAAACACGAATATTAAAGAGGCTCCGTGCATTCTACCTCAGACTGGATTGGATTGACTCAATTTCTGATCAAACAGTCCGGAACCAAACTCAAATTTGAGTTCTTTGGGGGATCAGGTTTCAGGTGTCGGCACATACTTGAAGAGTGGGAGCATGTAACAAACATGTAATTTGCCAAGGTAAAATGCATACATGATTACAGACAAAAGTTTAAGACAACATCCACAATATGCAAGCTCCATCCATTTATATGAATTTAATATAAGCAAACTTGAATTTTCTTTTTAATAAAATAGATAGTCTGATGAATACAGTGCTGAATAGGGAAAAAAAAAAGTTGAACAAAATAATAAACAAACAAATAATCACATCTAAAAATGTGTCAAAACTCTGACAAAGGTTTCCATCAGCATACTTGCATACCCAAGTATCGTTATGCAGGCTTACCCACTACATAAAAAATGTTATAGCAGGAAGTATATTGCTATTATTATTATTATTATACAGTAACAGGGAACCAAAATACATAATTTAACTACAAAAGAAAGAAACAGATTAAAAAGAAAAAAAAAAAACAGAGAAAAACTTTTGTGAGTTATCTCCTTCAGTCATTCCTTGGCATGGTCGCCCCTATTTACAAAGAAAGTCGCAATCGATCAACTTTGAGGAGAGATAATGATGATGATGATTATAAATAAATAAATAAATTTACTGGTTCCATTATTGGCATGGCTTGTGCTTGCTGGTACCAACTAGAACAGGTTGTTGGGCAACAATTTGCAAACAAGGATCGTATGCATGGGTATATAGAGAAACAAGAATGGGGGTTATAATTTCAATTATTAAGCAATTTCACAAAATAATATTAGCAAATTACTAAATTTTTCACATTAACACCTAGAGAAGATACTTTCTAAAAAAGACAACATGAAAGTAAATACACCTAATATCCCTCCTGAAGCAGTGAGACACAAGTTCTAAGATTACAATTAAATTGGATCCATTTCAATTCATCATAACACAAAATTTTATCACTCATATGAGAGTTGACAACATTTCAGAACTTTGTCAAAACCAGAAACCAAACAAAAAGGAAAAGACAGAAAACACCTTTTCTTCGTAGAAATGAAATTCACCTCTACATGTGAAAAAGAAATCCTCCAGAAAAAGAGAAAACTATGCTTCAATGTTAGCATTGGACTTGACCTCCTCTTCCTCTAGCTCCTTCACAGCTGATATGAGACTACGAGTTGTACCATAAAGACCATTAAGGTGCAGCCCACTCTTTTCCATCTCCACCAAAAGAGCCTCTGCACGTCTCCAATCAATGGCCTTCAAACAAAGAGACTGTATGAGCTTGTTATACTCATCCAAATTTGGTTTAACCCCATCTTCTTTCATCTCATGCAAACACTCGATTGCCTTATCAAACTGTTCCTTTTTACAATAGCCACGAATAATAGTATGGTAGCAAACAGGGTTTAATTTCTCATGCCTCTCCTTCGCCTCATGTAACAAATCATGTGCCTCTTTCATCATGTCATACTTTGCATATGCGCTCATTATTACAGTATAGGTATACACATCAGGCCTCAGTCCCGTATCTACCATTAGTTTCATTAATTCCACAGCCTCATCCATGTCTCCTTCTTTTGATAATGCAGTAATTACATAATTAAATGCTGCATTACCTGGTTTTGGGACTGATTCCACCATCCTTAAAAGCAATTTCTTTGCCTCTTTCACTTCCTTGGCTTTGCACAGACCTTGAACTACTGACCCAAAAATAAAACCCGCATTTCTAAGAGCATCCCCTTTATATTCATCTAACATCTCCAGAGCCTGTTTAACTGTTTCATCTCTTCGAGATAAAGCACCAACCAGGACATCTAAAACTGATGTGCCCACAGTCAGCTTTTTCTCCTTGGCCATGAGGTACACCAGATGTGCCTCTTTGTGCCTTTTATCTTTGCAAAGTACAGAAATTACTTTACCAATCTTCTCTCCATCTGGTAAATTTCCTGAATCAAGCATCTTCTCACAAACAGTCCACGCACATTCAACCTCATTGATTTTACTAAGTGCTACAATAGTGAAATAATAACTGTCTCCATCATGAACACATGAAAAATCATGAAAACTTCTCAAAAACTTCCAGTGCGGCCTTGCCGTTTTTCAATTTGGAAAGAACACTCAATAAACCATTAAGTGCCTCAATAGGGACCAACCCCTTTTCTCCCTCAGCACCCAATTTCTTAATAAAATCCAACAATTTGTTAATATCCATTTTAAAAACCTCATCCGAACTGATAATTGCATTAACAAATAGGCCCACTGTCTTTCCAGTAACTGAAGAAGGATGCATTTCATAAATAACCCCGAAAAATTCTAATAACTTTTCAGGTGAAATATTGGAACTTTCTTGTAGAACTCTGGAAACTACCTCTTCGTTTATACCATACCACATCTTGGCAAAACACCTTTCGACCCCTCCTGGGCTATCTATGGCATTTTTAACGTTCTTCACTTCTTCGTCTACATCAAACTCTACTTCTGAATCCACTGGTTCGAATACAGTCTGTGAATCGTCAGTTTGCACGACTTCTTCCCACAAATCGCTCAAGCTCTCTCCGCCCGCCGATTCCGAAGCAGAGCTCTCGTTTAGTTCTTGGTTTAAGCTATGGTTTCTTGAATCATCTTCTTGTGTGACAGTTTCGGGGCTGGATGAAAAGGATCTGAGGTAGGGTAAATGAGATGAGACTGGGAGAGATTGACATGGTGTGTTCGAAGAAATGAAAGGGGGCACTAGGATTGGTGCTTGAGGGGGAACCTGAGGGATCCGCCATTGACGAGCAGATCGGAGAAGCAAAGCTCTCGCTTTGAACCGCCACATGTTTGTATTGTGGAGAGAGAGAGAGAGAGAGTAACGAGCGAGCGATGTGAATAGTGGGGCTAGGGTTTAGGCACAATTCACCCGAGAACCGACAAAATTTTAAAATGGCCCTCTTTGCGGACAGAAATTGCGTAAGAACCCATAACTATACAGTTCGCCACAGAAAGTTTTCCAAGGGGATGCAGTTGCATGCAGACAAAAACCACACGAAATAACGTCCGGCAACTGCCCACTGGCTTTCCCTAAAGAAAAATATTTACACAGATCTACTATTGATGACGTGTCGAAACTTTATTAACCAAGGACGAATACCTCCCACCATATGGTCCATGTGGGTCAGTTTGTAATCCGTCGTAAACGTGCAGGGAAAGGGGATCAATAAAGATCCCGAGCCTTTCAGTCAAAAGAAAAAAAAGATTCCATTAATTCAGATCCTCCCCAGTACCGTAATAGGGAATCTTTTACAATTACTTGATCTGGACCGTTATTTTCTAATTTGGCACGAATCTTAAAGCCCAATAATACTGCCCCTCCGCTAGCCCGATTCTGAAAGCGGCTGAGAGTTAATCTCAAACCGTAAGTGAAGGGAATCTTTTACGGTATTGGAGAGGATACTTGTCCGGTTGACGGGGGAGATGGAACTAGTTGGGGAAAAATGGAGAAGAAGGTATGCATGAATTTTCGACATTTTTCCTTCTTTGCACTCACCTTCTTTCTCTCCATTTCGTCCCCGTCTAGTTGGGTTTGGGCGTATCAGAAAGAGTTTGATTACTTCGTCTTGGCTCTCCAGTGGCCAGGCACGATCTGCGCTCACACCGGGCAGTGTTGCTCCTCTAATGGCTGCTGCAGGCTAGCTCCTCTCTTAAATTATTAATTTGTTTTAATCCTTCCCATTATTTAGGGCTTTCTATGTCCATTTTATAGCATAATTAAGCCTCTTGATTGATTAATTCTGGCATTGCTACCCAGGGATGCACAATATTATTTGCCCCAATGTATTATCACTAAAATGGTCTGTTCTATTTACATTTTAGTCTGCCAATCTCAAATTCATTAGGATCAGTTACTGTCCTGTAGTTTTACGACCAAAATGTAATTCTACTTCACAGAGGGCAAAATTACTAAAAGACATAGCGTCTACTTTAGATAGTGCAAAATTTACTCTCTTTAGAGGAACTAAGTGCTTGCTGTGTTTAAATACTTTACAGGTCAGAACCCATCAATTGGTTTACAATTCATAGGTCTGTTTTACTGTCCCTGTTCCCTATTAATGTGTACTCATATTCTATTAGTCTATTATATGGTGGTTTGTGTGATTAAGTCTACGGATTTCGATGTTGAAAGAGAAAAAAACAAATTCCTTATATACTTCTGAAGCTTTCATTTTAAAAATACATGACTGACAACAAACAGATGTATAAATAAAATATGTAAAAATAAAACTCAGCTAAACTAGTATCTAAAACAAGTTTATTTTATGGTAGTGCAACGACTAACTATTATTTTATTTACCAGATGGTCTATGGGCAAACTTTGATGATGGGACATGGCCATCATGTTGTACACATGCTGGTTTTGATATTAATAAGGTTGTTGAAATATAAATCAGAATCTTCTTGCTTCATTTTTATTTAACAAGAACTTTCACCTGATTGATGCCTTCTTTTACAGTCAATAAGCGTAAATTTAATTGTGTTCCGAATTTGTTTGACTTAGATCAAGCCACTGATGCCAGAACTGGAGGCATACTGGCCGTCCTTATACTGTACCTCTTCAAGGCGTTGCTTCAGTGGAAAGGGACCCATATGGGCACATGAAGTAACAACTCATTTTTTTTTACTACTAAATTCTACATAATATAGCACGAGAAAGATCTTGCTTCGCAAATTTAAAGGAGGTTTTTGAATAATTAGTGATAGTTCAGGGTCTCTTTTCTGAATTTCTCCTCTCTTCATATATACAATTTCATTGAAATAAGTAGCTAATGAAAGTTTTTTTTATTTTTGTGTTGCATGTGGTTGACTGGTGATATTCTCTTTTCCTTAGTGGGGTTAACTAATAACTCTCTCCGTAAGACATGCATTTACGAACTTATTCTATTAAACTTTCGACTTGATTAGCTAAATGTTTATAATTTTTTCAGAAAAACATGGGACGTGCTCTTACCCTGTAAATACAAGATGAATACGACTATTTTGCTACAACCCTCAATCTTTATACCAAGTACAATGTTACAGTAAGTATTAAAATTTATAATTTATGATTGATTGTCATTCATGTTAGCTGTTTAAAAGTCAAATTAGCTTGCTGTTTGACTATAGAAAACATGGTCCATATTATAAAGGACATACTGGTACAGCACACAAATCTGATTCTTCCTTGATGCAACATGTGTAATAAGCTCAATTGTAAGGAACAACTCTTCTTTTTCTAATTTTTAGTTTGATGTAAACAATATTGTCACCAAAATTCCTTAGTAATAGAGTGGAACTTTATTAGTGAACATTTTAGGGTGGAGGGTCGTTTGAGAACAGTTATATGATTATTGTGCAAACTTTGTTCTTGCTACTTCTATATACCTGTCAACGGACCTTACCTGTTTTTTTTTAATCTTTTGATTGGGGGGATGGGGTTGGTGTTTTCCTTCATGGTCTTTACCAATCCTTCCAAATTCTGTTATACAATTTGTATGTTTTCAATACATAGAATGTATAACTTGTACAGAGAGAATTTAAAATAAAAATATCCTTACTGGATATATTCATTACCTCGGGTAAATTGAAGGGTATTTTAGGAAAAAGTCCGTCATCTAACTTCCTGTAGCTTGTAACATACATTTCTCATGGGTGCGAAATGCATGTTCTGGTTTTTGTAGAGGATTTTGAAAAATACTGGCATTGATGCTCAAAATGGTGAGAAATACTTATTAGGTGATATAGTCTCAGCCATTAAAAATGAATTTGGTGCAACACCTTTGCTTGTCTGCAAACACAGCTCAGTCGAAGAACTTAGAATTTGCTTTTACAAGGATTTTAAGGTTAGTACAAATGTTTGTTTTATTTTCTTTGACAAATTATTTATTTTATTTTATTTAGTTGAAACAAATATAGGAGGCCAACCAATCCTGCAAGTATGTGCAAATTATTTGTTCTAATGCTCATTTTTCAGCCTCGTGATTGTGTGAGTGGATTATCAAGTAATGCAATGGATGATATAACAAAACCAAGCTCATCATGTCCTCTGTACATCAGCCTACCTACTTACAAGCCCCTTGGTAAGTTCAATATGAATTTGTGTTCTCTTTTTCAGTGCTCTGGGTTACTGATACATGCTTCTTTTATCTTCCAATTTCAAATTGAGACGAAGTTATCATCAAAAGACAATTGTGCTTCAAATATGCAGCAATTAATGACAAAGCATCAAGGATTCAAACAACCAAGTGGGAAATTATAAGCCTAACTGGTAACCAACTAGTATGGGTCCTGCACTGATACAGACAGTATTATCCAAGTTTTGGGGGGAGTGTTTGTATAAATTTCATATTAAAAAAAAAAAAAACTGAGCACACAAAAAGATCCTAGAAAAGATCTGTTTTGGTACCATTAAGGCTCTATCTGACTGGTATGTCTATTCTTATTCCTCTGACACATTAATTTGAATGATACAGCTGATGGTGATATGAGTGCTGAAATTCTTAATTCTGAGAAGACAGACGTGTACAGATTTCTTGTCTCAGCTTAAAGGAATGGCCATGAAAATTTTAATGCATACAAAGTAGCTATTTGAGTGGTGAAATTCTCAACTCTCAGAAGATCAACGTGTACAGATTCACCTTAATAGCACAATATGTGTATTATTTTTCTTGGTCTGAAATATCAAAAACAAAAATGTACCATTTTCAGTTCAGACAATCAATTGTATTAATCCTGGATATCTGGGTTTAATTTCAGTTTCTTCCTTTGATATAAGACATATTTTCTCTTTTAAAGGATATATATTACTTGTAATATAGTACAGTTAAGTCTGCAAGCAAGTTGAGCTCAGGGAACACAACCCTATCCCTAAAAAAATTGAAGTATCACACGAAAGAAGCATATACTGAATGCATGCTTGCAAGAATTCATACTGTTCATTCATGAATATGTGTTTTCCGACAAGTGTCGGACACAAGTTGAGCCGAACCATTTGAGTCGGATGAGTGTCGGACGCGAGTGATCATGTCGACAGAAGCTTCAATTGCAGTCAATTCCAATAAAAAGGAAGTTAATACATGACAGCGTCCTAGATATGTCTACATACTAGTTATTTAACGGAAAATATTTGCCAATAAAGAGATCTACTGTTTACTGACCGTTCGATCATTAAAAGATAAAAGACCCGTGTTCAAGGGATGCAGTTGGATGCAGACAAAAACCTAACGAAAGAACGTCCGGTAACTGCCTACTGGTTTTCCGAAAGAAAAATATTTACATATATCTACTTTTGATGACGTGTCGATACTTTATTAACCAAGTACGAATATCTCACACCACGTCGGTAAGTTTGTAATCCGTCGTAAACGTTCAGGGTGAGGACATCAATACAGATCCCGAACCTAGATTCCAAATACTCGATAATATTCCTTTTTCTCTCTGATAAATAGTCGTAGGGAGAGGGAGGTAGAAGTAGTTGGGGAAAAATGGAGAAGAAGGTATGCATGAATTTTCGACATTTTTCCTTCTTTGCACTCACATTCTTCCTCTCCATTTCGTTCCCGTCTAGTTGCGTTTGGGCTTCTCAGAGAGAGTTCGATTACTTCCTCTTGGCTCTCCAGTGGCCAGGCACGATCTGCGCTCACACCGGGCACTGTTGCTCCTCAAATGGCTGTTGCAGGCTAGCTCCTCTCTTAAATTATTAATCCATTTTTATCCTTACCGTAATTTAGGGCATCCTATGTCGATTTATAGCATAGTTACCTCTTGATTGATTAATTTTGGCATTGCTAGCTAGGGATGCACAATATTATTTGCCCCAATGTATTATCACTTAATCGTCTGTTCTAACCAAAATGTAATTCTACTTCACAGAGGGCAAAATTACTCTATGGAGAGAAATAACTTTTTGTTGTGTTTTAGCACTTCACCTTGTTTGTATTTCATTAATTGTTTTAAGAACAGTCAGTATCATTTAGTTTTACTAAAAGATAAAAGATGTAATTTCTACTTCAGATAGTGCAAAATTTATTCTCTTTAGAGGTACTAAGTGTTTCCTGTGTTTAAATACTTTACAGATCAGAGCCCATCAATTGGTTTACAATTCGTAAGTCTTCTTTACTGTCCCTATTCCCTATTGATATGTACTCTGTTCTATTCGTCTATTATATGGTGGTTTGTGAGATTAAGTCTATGGATTTCAATGTTTAAAAAAAACAAATTCCTTAGATACTTCTGAAGCTTGCATATTAAAATTCATGGCAGACAATAAACAGATGTATAAAAAATATATGTTAAAATAAAACTCAGCTAAACTAGTATCTAAAACAAGATTATTTTATGGTAGTAAAACTACTAACTATTATTTCATTTACCAGATGGTCTATGGACAGACTATGATGATGGGACATGGCCATCATGCTGTACACATGCTGGTTTTGATATTAACAAGGTGGTTGAAATATAAATCAGAATCTTCTTTCCTTCATTTTTTTTTAACAAGAACTTTCATCTGATTCATCCCTTCCTTTACAGTCAATAAACTTAAATTTATTATGTTCTTAATTTGTTTGACTTAGGTCAAGTCACTGATGCCAGAACTTGAAGCGTACTGGCCATCCTTATATTGTACCTCTTCGAAGCGTTGCTTTGGCGGAAAGGGACCGATTTGGGCACATGAAGTAACAACTCAATCTTTTTAATAAAATTTACAACTAATTTCTACATAATATAACATAAGAAGGATCTTGCTATGCACAACTAAAAAGGAGGGATTTTGAAAATTAGTGATAGTTCGGGGGGCTCTTTTCTGAATTTCTCCTTCTATTCATATATACTATTTCATTGAAGTATCAAGTAGCTAATGAATACTTTTATGTTGCATGTGGTTGCATGTGGTTCACTGGTGATATTCTCTTCCTTAGTGGGGTAATAACTCTCTTAGACACGCTAATTACTTATTCTATTAAACTTTTTGACTAGATTAGCTAAATGTTTATAATTTTTTCAGAAAAACATGGGACATGCTCTTCCCCTGTAATACAAGATGAATATGACTATTTTGCTACAACGCTCAATCTTTATACCAAGTACAATGTTACAGTAAGTATTATAATTTTAAATTTATGTCTGGCCACCATTCATGTGAGCTGTTTAAAAGTCAAATTAGCCTCCTGCTAATTTGACTACAGACCATGGTCCATACTAATAACGGGCATAATAGTACAGCACAACAGCACACAAATATGATTCTCCTATATGCAACATGTGTAATAAGCTCAACTTTAAGGAACAATCCTCCCTCTTTTAATTTTCAGTTGATGTAAACAATATTTTCACCAGAATTCCTTAGTTGATGCAATAGAGTGAAACTTTATTAGTAAACATTTTGGGTGGAGGGTGGTTTCGAAAATTTTGTCCTTGCTACTTCTATACCTGCCAAAGGTTCTTGCTTACGTTTTTTTATCGTTGTTTTTTTTGGTTGGGGGGAGAGGGTTGGTGTTTTTCTTCATGGTCTTTACCAGTCCTTCGAAATTCTGTTATACAATTTGTATGTTTTCAATACATAGAATTGTATAAATCGTACAGAGAAAAATTAAAATTAAATGTCCTTACTGGACATATTCATTACCTCAGGTAAATTGAAGGGTATTTTAGGGGAAAATCCATCATTAAACTTCCTGTAGCTTGTAACATACATTTCTCACGGGTGTGAATTGCATGTTCTGGTTTTTGTAGAGGATTTTGAACAATGCTGGCATTGATGCTCTAAATGGTGAGAAATACTTATTAAGTGATGTAGTCTCGGCCATTAAAAAAGATTTTGGTGCAACACCTTTGCTTGTCTGCAAAAAAGGTTCAGTCCAAGAACTTAGAATTTGCTTTTACAAGGATTTTAAGGTTAGTATTATTTTCTTTCAAGAAATTATTTCTTCTATTTAGTTGAAAGAAATATGGTACGCCAACCAGTCCTACAAGTATGTGAAAATATTTTGTTCTAATGGTCATTTTTCAGCCCCGTGATTGTGTGAGTGGATTATCAAGTAATGCAACGGATGATATAACAAAATCAAGCTCATCATGTCCTACGTACATTAACCTACCTACTTACAAGCCCCTTGGTAAGTTTGGTTCAATATGAATTTGTGTTTTCTTTTTCAATGCTCGGGGTACTGGTACATGCCTCATTTTTCTTCTAATTCGAAATTGAAGTGAAAGTTATCATCAAAAGATAATTGTGCTTCAAATATGTAGCTATTACAAGCCTAACTGCTGACCACCTAATATGGGTCCTGATACAGTGTTATCTAATTTATTTATGTTTTGGGTTGGGGGGCAAAAATAAAAACTGAGCACGCAAAAAGATCTCTTTTGGTACTGAGTCAGAATGAAACAGTGTCATTAATTATCCATCCGACCAGTAACGTCTATCCGTATTCCTCTGACACATTAATTTGAATGATACAGTTGTTGATCATATGAGTGGTGAAATTGTTAATTCTGAGAAGACCGACGTGTACAGATCTCTAGCCTCAGCTTAAAGGAATGGCCATGTAAATTTAAATGCATAGAAAGTAGCTATGTTGTATACAATCAAGATTCTCCTTAATAGCATAATATACATGTATTATGCTTCTCGGGCTGAAATAAAAATGACTAGAACAAAAATGTACTATTTATTGGTCAGGCAATCAATTCTAATAATCCTGCAGAAGAAGCTGGGTTTAATTTCATTTTCTTCCTTGATTTTCTTATTTCTTACTTGAGGGACATTTTCATTCCCTGATCTCTATATCAGAATTGTTTTTTTTTCTTTTAAAGGATATATTCCCAGTAAGATTTGCAAGCAAGTTGAGCTCAGGTAACACAACTCTATCTCTAAAAAAAATCATGAGCTGAGTCAACTCGAATTCAACTCTAAAAAAAACCATGAGATGGAGGCAACTCGAATTCAACTCGTTAACTCATGAGCTGAGTCAACTCGAGTTGCTCATCTAGAACCGAGTTGAAAACCCAACTTATGAGCAACTCAAGTCAACTCGTGACTTGTGAGCCAACTTGCTTATCATGACAACATAATGTTTATTATCTTTTAATCTATTTTAGATTTTGACAGTTCCATTTAGGTTACATAATTCTATTGAATTTTAGCTACTTTTAATTGCATTACGAACAAAATTAATGGAGATCTGGATTATAATCTTCTTATTATTAAAAACTACTAAAATACCAAACAGATAAAGTCTGGTCCGAGTCCAGACAAGTTGATTCCAAACCAAATTGGGGCAATACGGATTTAACTCGTGAGTCAACCGATTCAGTCAACTTGAGTTGTTGGCAAGTTGATTCCGGACAAGTTATGAGTCGTGAACTTTATGTGCACTCCTATTTGAGGGGAGCCCTATTTTGAGCTAAATTATTACAATATTGAACATTGAGAGAAATTTCTCTTCAAATATCTATTTTACTCTTCTACTCTCTCCTTTATATCTCAATTAATACAAAAATTTATAAAAAAGTTAATAAAGGGAAAAAGTTAAACAAGAAAATAACATACAAAGAGAAGAAGAAAAATGGTTTCAATCCCACATCTCTCTCCTTCCCTTGAAAAAAAAAATTAAACTTTTAATGGCAGGGTCACTGACGCACTCTACACACCAATAGTTGGGAACAATTTTTTTAAAAAATTTTGGTCTTACTACAAACTTAGGGTTGTATATGGCGAATTTGGAGCTGATAATGTTAATATCAAATTCATATTCATATTTCAATGAGCGGATACAAATACGAATACAGATAGTAAATAGATGTCAAAATGTAAAAGTGAATCCATCTTAAACGGATGAGGATACAGAACGGATAATTCACGAATACGGATTCGAATACGAATATAAAACGAATAATTGTCAGATAATTGAGTCCGAATAATTCAACTCTAATGTTTTAATTATATAATATTATATAAGTTTTATAATCAAAATAAACCTTTTTTTAGTATTGCAAAAAAACAGAAAGAAAGATAAAGAGCACAAAATCGCATGTCATAAATCACAAAAACGCATATCCGGTTCAAGCTCAAACAAGCAAATAATCCACATGGGAATTCAAAGCATGAATTGAATGTGGTTACATTCAAAACTGAATTGAAATCTGCTGAAATCCATCATTCGTGAACATTGTTCTTGAAATCTCTAAAATTCCGAATCCAGCTGTCAAACTTTTTCTATACACGTATCTCGAAACAGTTGATTTTTTTTTCACGCATCTAAAAACAATTTGACGGCTGGATTCAGATTACTAGAGATTTCAGAAACACTGTTCACTAGTGAGAATTTCAGCAGATTTGTTTCCTCCAAAACTATCCCACGTGGCCGCGGATTCGGAGAAATTGGATTTGGAAAATAAATATTATACCCGCTTCACTTCTGTAACAAACCACCAAGATCTCAATTTAATTGACCTAGCTACCAAAAAGAAAGATGACACCAATTGAATGGGACGCTACGCTAACGCTGCCTCCGTTTTATTTCGACCTGCTTTGTCCTTCATATTTGAATTATCAACCAAGAAAATTTTGCATAATTGTGATAGCTGAAGCTTAGAAGGGTTGAACAGTGCTCTATCTTCGTTAGATGTTTCAGTGTCCAAATTGCTCTATACCAATGATATAACAAATTAAATCGGAAAAAATATAAAAACCAGGAAAATCCATATGGTACCACTTGATCCCGACTTGTACTCTTTTATCATTATTTTCAAGCAGTTCAATTTTTTTATCCAGACGGTAATACTTGATCCCTGATTGGTATGTGCCGTTTATATTGCAATCCTGGTATTGGTACACACAACGGACAAGTATCCTCTCCATTACTGTAAAAGATTTCCTTCACTTTACGGTTTGGGATTAACTCTCAGCCGCTTTGAGATTCGGGCTGACGGAGGGGGAAGTATTATTGGACTTTGAGATTCGTGCCAAGTTAAAAAGAACGGTCCAGATCAAGTAATTGTAAAAGATTCCCTATTACGGTACTGGGGAGGATCTGAATTCTACACACAACAATGATCATGATAATGGTTTTGTCGTCATGTTCGAAGAATTTCGCATTAAGTATCAAGAATGGTCGGCTTTTAAAAAAAATATGGTTCATGAAAGGAGAAGTGAATTCTAAATCAATTTGATGCTCTCTTCGAATATAATGCTCGACCTCCTAAAGTCGGTCCACCAAAGTTGAATAATAAGACAAAGACAATAAGTTATATATGACGAGATCCTTATAGTTTTGAGTTTGTTGAAGCTTTCCGTCAGTACGGTTCGAGCAAAGAGCTTAATCTTAGAAGTCACGCACATAGAGATGATTATGAAGCAAGCAATGAATTTTGTAGTTCTAGTTCAATGCAGGATGCAAATGTAAGGATTTTTTTTATTTAAATGTAAGTTCCTATATGTGATAATGGTTCTACTGCAAAGTCGGATGAAAATACAAATATTTGTTCTAAATGTTGTGCATAGAATAGTAATTTCATCAAGTTTTGGTCACAGTAAGAATAAGAATTGCATTAGTACACTTGGGGAGAACTTAGTATCGTGAATTTCTAAATGTGGCACATTAATATATTATTGAGATGGGAGGTAGCACAGTTGATTAGAAAAAAAATTTAAAATTATGGCTACTCAAAGATCGAGAGTTTGAGTTTTGCTCTTGACTTCGCACCGTAAAGATTTCAAACAAAAAAATACCTTTCTTTATTATATTCATTATTGATTTTTTTCTTTATTAACTTTTGTATTAATTGTGATAGATAATAGAGAGTATAAGAGTAAAATAGATATTTAAAGAGAAAAATTTCTCTCAGCATTCAATATTACAATACTTTAGTTCAAAATAGCACTTCCCTATTTGAAGGCAAACATTCACACAGTTCATTCATACTTGGATAAAAGTTTTTTTTTTTGGCAGTAAAATTGATTTTATTAATATAAAGAGTTACAAACCAGCTGTTACATAAGATTAGACAAGAAATGTCTTAGAAAGCACTCAGCTGTAAACAAACTAAAAAAACACAGTGGTATGTGCATCATGTGAACACAATTTTAATCATCCTTGTTTGATGGAAATGATAGGAGCTTAGTGATGGTTTCCTCTGTGCGCATAATTGTCATGCTGGCAGATTCATCGTAGACGGCACTAAATCAAACCAGACCGGAAACTGAATCAACCAGGTTAGGACAGTCACCTCTCAGATGTTCCAACGGAGGCACTGAATCAACCAGGCTAGGACAGTCACCTCTCAGAAGTTCCAATGGAGGCATTGAATCAACCAAACCGAAACAGTCACCACTCAGAGGTCCCAATGAAAAGCCGCCAGTGTGGGAAGCAAAAAAGGGAGGAAGAAGAGGAGGAGAAGAAAGAGAGCGCATAAACAAACTCCAGCACAAACAACATATAAAGTAAGTAACTATGTGTACAACTCATTCCACCCACTCTTCTATTGCTAAAGAGGGGAAAAGGAGTTCAAGAGAAGAGAAGAAAAGGCGAACTACTTGTCTTTGAGAATAAAAAACCCCAGAAGGACGATGCGAAGAGCGATGACCAGATTCACGAAGCGGAAGCACCAAGAAATGGTGACCTGATTCACTAAATGGAAGCACTTGCTCAAACGTCAACGAAACAGTGAGCAGTGGCCAGATTCACTAGGCAGAAACACCGAAAGTAGTAGTCAGATTCACCAAACAAAAGCACTAACTCAGATGGAGGAAAATGATAAAAATGAAGTGTATGGGGGTGTGTGGGGGTGGGGGGCTCGGATCGCCATGCAATTTCAGAATCACCTTGGGTTTGCTTAAGCGGCACCGCTTGTGCAAATGAACCAAACTTGGACAAAGGTTAGATCAACTTGACGGACGCATCTCCATCCACTCAGAGTTGCTGAACATTGGGGCACTCGGAAACAAGACATAATCTTGTCAAAAAAAATTAGAGATATTAGTGTTATTTTTTCGAATTCGCATCCTATGAGATATCTCAAACTTTGAGTATTTTTTCTGAAAAATCTCAACTGTTCAAATACATTATGCACGAATCTCAAAGCACAAATAATACCAGCTCCTGCACTATCCCCAAACAGTGCGTAAACATCGGTCACGCAAAAGTTGAAATATTTCATATGATACGCACTCCATTCTTTTCGGGAAAAAACCATTCCAAACTTTTAGAGATGTTCTGCAAGAAGGGTTAAGCTTCCTTAAGACTCTTTTAACTTCCTTAGCTCCCTTAGCCGCTTAATTTTGTCAAACATCGGTTACTTCACGCCGATTAAGATCACCTCATTTAGTCTTCTTTTGCCCGGATCTTAATCTTCTGCTCGGATCTTAAGGCACCTCTACTATTTTCATTAGTTTCCTTAGCTTTCATCCGCAGACTAAAACAACCGAACATCAGTTCCTTAGCGTAGATTAAGATTTAATTCTAGTAGCATTGCTCGACATCAGTTCCTTTGACCTCTCTTGCTTAGACCGACTTGAAATGGAGTTGAGCTCCAGCGCTACATGGACTCCCAACTTGGAAATTTTCCCATTATATCAAGAAATGCATTTCAATTTTTTGGTTTTAGACTGACTTGAAAGTTCAAATCGATATAACTACTCTGAGCTCCATTGTGGAGTGGTGGTTTTCTTTTTTTTGTACATTGTTCAATTAGTTTATAACTCATTGCGCACATAATCTAGTATCACACAACATATTTTTTTCCGTTAAAACCAAATGTAAAGAGGTACCAAGCAGCTAAATAAGAATCTTACAGCATATCAGTAGTTTGCTTTCAAGTACAATAAAATAAATACGCATTCAACAATATTTGGTCGGAGTTCAGGTTGTTAAAGACATTTTTGATCAAGTTTGTTGAACACACTAGTTAAACTAGATTACGCTGAACTAATGCGAGCTTTCAATTGACCGCAAATTTTGGGAGAAATATACAAGTGACTTGGCGTTCATTGAGCATACCATTGTCTTGATCAAATCCTTTGATGAAAATAAAAGGACATAACATACTGCAAAAACGAACTAAAAAACTTAAAGAAAACAAAAAGTAAAGCAAGATCCAAAAAAAAATAATCTCAACCTTAAGAAATGAACCAAAATTGAAACTGGCATACCAAGTTCCACAAAATCTCGGCAAGAACAAAAACTACAAGGATAACTAGTCTTTTGGTTTCCATAAAACAGAACTACATTAAAGAAAAATATACTAGAGATGATATTGTATGATCTTGTTTCATTCATCATCCTCGTCATCATCAGCACCACCAGATGAGTTAATGGCGTTGAGGCGCTTAAGGAGACTGGCTTTCCTTTCATCATAGGTAAGCTTCTTCAAGTTGTACCTATTATTCAGCAAATCAAGTCAGAAAAAGTTAAAACATCTAATATATGCAACAACATTTAAAGCATGCAATCTGGACAGGTCCTTTTCGAGTATTTCCCAAAAATCGTATTGCTCTCTAATTTAAAAATACTTTCATGCAGTTTTTCTACATCCTAGACACACCTTCCTCTATTTATAAAAAAACTACCATTCATCAGATAGTACTTTTGATCATTTTATATCTACACTTTACAGAATTAGTTTATACTTGTACCGACCAAAGATTGGTTTTCAATTAGTAGAAAGGAAAACATGTTAGAGCATGATACCTCTTGTGCTCCTTGGGGGCCTCCTTGGTGGACTTGACAATAGTTGGGTCAGCCCTAATGGCAGCATGGACCTTCTTGTACAAGGCCTCCATGTCATCAGCAGTGAGACCTCTCTTGATGTACTCACTGAAGTGAGACTGGTACTTCTCTGGCTCATCCTCCTCCATTGACTGCTCATCAAATACAACATAATAAATGGAAGAAAAAAAAATATCTACAGGAATAAAACAATTCGATCATAAAGTTCCATTTGATTTGGATTCTCTACTCAGGAATAATAATTATTTATGAGGTATGGGTCCACAAATTATCAAGGTGGTCGAATGCTATCCACTTTTCCCACTAGCATCAACTTGAGTTGTTAATGAACTTGATATAAGCACTTCCACTAAACCAACTACTAAGATATATGACCAGCACTGACCCTCATATAAGTAGCAACATGGCCACCGAAGATGTAGGTACGGTGCACATCGGCATCCAGCTGCTTTCCATCCTTCTGGAAACCAGCAAACCTCTTGTCACTGTGTGGGATGTCAATACCTCCATCTAAGGCTCCCTATAGTTCAGACAAAATACAATCACTAAATAAGTATACAAGAAGATTGTTGGAAAAGGCAAAACACAAAAGGAACAGGAGACTACCTTAAGAGCACCAAAAACACGGTTGCCAGTAGTGGTCCTGACAAGTCCCACATCCAACAGAGCACGGAATGGCCTCCTGGTTTCGGCTGGCTCAACAGAGTAATCCTCTCCAGTAGCCTACACAAAACAAAACTGTAATATATCAGCATCAAGTTTTCAAACAAACACAAATAAGGGAAATAAATTATAATAACACTACCTCAACATTGCCCTCGTATTCTCCATCCATCTCAAGTGTCTTCAGGACACGACGAGCCAAGAGAAGACCGGTGCAGTAAGCTTTTATACAAAAAACATCAAATTAATATTATTAATCAAATCATAATGAAAATATCTGATGCACCCCCCTCCCCTTGCAAAATAATATCAATGCACATGTAACCTTCCTTTTTCCCTTCTCTCATTATACAAAACACCATGACTGTTCCTGCAGTCCTAAAATCCTTATTCAGAGAGAGAAGTGAAAACTTGGACAACTTGTTGGAATCAAAGAATACTTGTCATGCTTATAGGAGAATACCAAAAATATTAGTTTTCCTTTAATCTGGCGCAAGATTTCTAGGGTAACTAGTGGAATTTTGCAATAACAACAAAAAATACCTGCAGCATAGTTGGTGAGGCCCACTTCAAGACCATAGCGGGGCAGCTCATGTGAATAGGCAGCAGCGAGCACCATATCTCCAGTAATTCTGGCTGAGATGATTTGGGCAGTAATGTCCTTGTTGGTCTATCCATGCAATTAAAAAAAACATTACACATTTCCCAGAAAATTAGCCTGTTCGTGTATTAATAAAATAATCACTGCATATATCCCAGAAAATTGCTTGTGAATTATAGATAATTGGAGAGGCTAATTGCTTACAAATCGGACAACAAATCGGTACTTCGGAGTATTATATTTGTTCTTATCTTGGTTGGTGAGCCTAATCCTGGCCCTGTAGTCGGTCTTTCCCTCTGTAGACAAACCAAAAAATATCAATTATTAACAGTAAAAATTAGAATTATCACATAGATTTCAGATAAGATGAACATACGTCTTCTTCTCTTGAACTTGACTTGGTAACGCTTGAAGTAAGCCCTAGTCTTCTGCGCCTTGACGAATACCTGTGTAGCATTCAAGAAAAAAAAAATTAGAGACATTGATAAATTTATTTAACCAATCCTAATGCGCTTTAACTGTGATGGAACCAGAATTATTAACCAACCAACAAAATTTAAAAGATAAACGTAAAATCTCATTATAACGCAGTAGATCTCTCAAATCTACACGACCAAGGTCTAACAATTTAGCTACTGAAGTGCAATTGATACGTCTAGCAGTTTACGACAGGGTTATCTAATTAATCATTTCAGAAGATCACAAGGATAGGCATTTGTGGTGCTGAAATGGTGAAACAAGGAAAACTATCACTGAGGTTAACCGATAATAAAATGCAGAAATTAAATATATTCCTAGCAAATTTGAATGAAACAGGCGATTCCCGTACCATTGCAGCAAAACTAGAGTATACAGACACCTAATTCTAAAGGCACTTGAACTAATATGAAACGATGTCGAGATGCATGAACAGATTACAGAACTAGCTAAAAGTGAAATTTCGACAGTAATCAGCTACGAGAAATGATATTTTCGCATGAATCCATACCATCTCTTGTTCGTTTGCTTCTTCTCTCGAGCGGCGGCTCCCTGACGGGGTTGAAGGAGAGAGAAGGAGAGGGAGAAAGAGGTTTATAAGCCGTCATTATGTAGGGTTTGGACGGGGCAAATGAAAACCCTAGAGAATGGACGGCTGAGATCAAACGGAGTTGTTTGCGATCTCAGAATTATTAGGCTTCTTCTGGCCCACTGTCAGCGATTACTGGAGCGTTTCGAAAAAGAGAGAATAAGCTTCCATTCATTAATCCAACATTTGGGAAAATTTTTAAAGAAGAATTTAAAATGTTCATATCTCTGTTTGTTTTTTAACAATAAAAAATTAAAACTTATATATTAAAGCAAAATCGATATCTGATTTATATTATTTTTTCTACATGTACATAAAAAAATATCACTTTTCAGCTTTATTTTTATATAAATTAATAAGTTGAAAAATCAACGTCCATAATTTATTTATATTAATGTGTTTTTGCAATCTCTTAATACTGATCAGAATAAAATTGAAATATCGTAATCTTTTATATATGCATAGGAAAAATGATATATATCAAACCTAACTATTTTATTTTGACGGCTGAGATTTAAATTTAAGTTATTATTGTTTACAAAGTGAAGGCAAAATGAAAATACAAAATATGAAATATTTATAGTCTTCTCATAATAATAAAAACTGTCTCGTAAATATTTAATTAGTTAGTCAGTTATCTATCTTATATATATATAAATATTTACAAAGTGAAGCTACTTTGAAAATTGCTGATTCGGATGAACAGTAAAAACAGTGCAACAAAATTCTGGACCATATGATTAGCAATTTTCAAAGTGGCTTAATAAATAGTAAAAAAATTCCGAAAAATGTAAAATTTGGTCTCCAAGCACATATTAATATGGAGAATAAGATGAACGGTCGGATCGACCATTTGAACATTGGAAAAGCAAAAATGAGTTATAAGCATATGTGGGCATATGCTTATGGAAGTAGAATAGCCAACCTCTATATATATATATATATATATATATGAGGAGGGTTCCAATGCCTCATGCTTTTCATACCTCATCATACCGCCTCATGCTTTTCATACCTCATCATACCTCATATTTTATATCTTCATTTTCAAAATTTAAATTGTCGATTCGAACCATTCAACATGATATCCATACTAAAATATGGTTGGGGATGAAATTTTATAATTTTTGGAATTTTTTTACTATTTTTTAAGATGGGTAGAAAATCACTATTTTTTGAACGGTCCAAAAACAGTAATTTTGTATCTATCTTAAAAAATAGTAAACAAATTTCAAAAATTATAAAATTTCATCCTCAAGCATATTTTAGTATGAATATCATGTTGAACGGTTTGGATCAACAGTTTGGACTTTGAAAACGAAGATATAAAATATGAGTTATGATGAGGTATGATGAGGTATTGAAACCCTCCTCTATATATATTTTTTTTATTTTTTTTGGGATCGGTTTTGCATTGTTCACCTACTACCATCTTCTCTCTACTATGTTTGATACGCATCTCGTAGTTGAAGATAAACTTCTTCGTTATCGCTCTCTCTTTTCTCTCTTTGTCAAGTTTCACCATCAATTTCTACCCTCCTCTTCTTCTTCGAAAAAAAATTGTTTTCTTACCGCCATCTCCTTTGCCTTCTTTCTCCATCTATCTCTCTTCTCTCTCGCAAAAACCCTAGCCACTAGGACATCCTGCCTCCCCTTTAATCCCGACTTTTCTTCCCTAACCGCTCCTCCTTGGGCTTCATCACCACACTCACACGTACAACATCTCTCGCGTAAGCTTCCTCTTTAAAAAAAAAAAACTTAACTGATATCTCCCGCGCGACTCAATCCAGATCTCCTCTCTTCAACCCCACCTCTCCCTGCCTTACGCTATCCTAGCCAACCTCGTAGTCTCTGTCCTCTCCTCTCCCATATCGAACCCAGCCACCGACCTTTCTCTCTACGGCCCTCTTTTAATACCTCTCGAAAACTCTAAAGCTTGACATAGTTCAATATTTCATCATCATGATAAGTTACAACATTAGGATCACACTTTTTAAAAATTATCTCACGTAGAAAATCCAATACTTTTCAAATCACACCTCTCTTGCACAAGCAACAAATAAGAGTTATTTCCAGTGTTCTAAATAGCTATAGCGGTCCTATAGTGTTTTCGAACCTTTAAATCTAAGCTGTAGAATAAAAACGCACTACTTCAACTATGGCCGTTATTGCAGTAATAGCGGTCCACACTAGCACGTAGCGATAATAGCGGTCCACTATACTACATGGACTTCTTTATTTGCAATTTACATGAGCTTTAAATTCCTATTTGTTTGAACTTTGTACTCTTGCTACCAATGTAGAATACAATTTTTTTGTGAAATTATAAAACCCACAGGTAATCCAGTATAATATTATGCATGATCAGCATTGAAATATATTAAAAGACATCATAAACAATCAGTTTGAAAATTTAATGGTTTAATTTTATTGGCACATGATCACTGACCAAACTATTCATGAATTGCTTTAAATTTTATTATGCAATCTATCTAAATTCTGGATTATATATGTACAATTTTACCTTTTTATTTCATAACTGTTCAGTTATCCAGGTTCTTAATATATACCCTTCCCTTTCATAATATCATATTTTTTTGAATTTTAACTCTAAATTTAACAAATTTATTTCAATTTTAACTCTAAATTTAACTTAAATTACAAATTAAACTTCTAGAGGGGAGCAAAAAAAATTTCAGGGGGAGAGTAAAGTCGATCGGAACCGATAATCTCTACTAAAACTCAAAATCCAGGGGGGCAGCTGCCCCCCCTGGAATACTCTGGGTCCGCCCCTGCCTCCATCCGAGTTTCGAGTCCATGACCTCTCACACGGAGGGTGTTGCCTTTTGTTACTAGATCAAAGACTGATTCTTTAGAATATATTTTTTAAAAGAACAAAAACACTATGTACGATGACTTTTGCTATAGCTACGCTATTCGTGATAGTTTTTATTTTAGCCTTTCTGCAATGACGCGATAATCACTATTTAGAATCTTGATTCTTTCATCCAAAAATATAGCGTCTTCTACCTTTTTACAAATCATTTCACGTAGAAAATCCAATTATTTTTCTATTTCATTTTTGTTGCGCAACCTCACATGCTATGCTATGAATAAGAGTGCTACATATTACGACATCGGTTTGAACTTTTAGAAATCATCTTATGTAGAAAATCTAATGTCTTATCTATTTAGAAATTATCATATGTACAAAATCAAATGTCTTGCTAGTTTCACCTTATTGTGCAATTTCATAGGCTTTGAATGTCGGCTATGAATAAAAACGCTACAAGTTACATGGTAATAAATGTAAAATGAGTTACATGTTTTATTTTATTATAAAAATTTAAAATGCAAGAGAAAGAGGCTTTGATTTAGTGAGAGAAGTAATATTATAATTTTTAAGTTTGAAATTCAGATTAAAGATTTTTGTGGATATTAATCTTTACTACAAAAAATTTGAAATACACTGTAGTTGACAAATAACTTTGTGTCTGTTGATTTGAAGACAACATGGGCCGAAGCCCATTAGGCCTTTTCCCATCGGTTTTGAAGTGAGCCGACGGTGTTTTGTTTTAATTAAATAGGTGCAGCCGCAACTTCATGAAGTGAGCCATTGTGCGAGTTTGAGTTGCCACTGTTTTTGTTGGAAATTTTTTATTGGTAGTAATTAGTAGAAAATAAGAGAGACAAATGGTAAGATTACATTAATATTTATATTGATAGTAAGATCGGTAGGAATTCTACCGATCGAAACTTTTTTTTTTAATCTAATGTATAGATGGAGAGAATTCTTATATTTGATTTCTAGTAAAATATGAAAAGTTTTTCAAAAAATAGATAGAATGTTTTGATATATCTAAATTTTAAGGTACTTTATCTATTTTTGTAAAAAAAAATATCTTACAAGAAAAAATTAAAAGAAAAAAAGAAAAAAAATTAGTTTAGATCGGTAAAATTCTTACCGATCCAAACTTTTTTATTTTTTCGATCGGTAAAATTCCTACCGATCTTACTACCAATATAAATATTACTGTACTCTTACTGTTTGTCTATATTCTTTTCTATTAATTACTACCAAAAAAAAAATTTCCGTTTTTGTTGCCTCTTCACCAAATCTTTCTAGGATTTTGCTCTTTTCTTCTTGAAAATTGTAAGAAAATATCTGAGAGAGTGCTATTGAGTTTGATGATCTCTTGTACTTTTAAGACTCTACTGATCTATTGAATTTGTACCGTGTGCTCCCATGGTTTCTCCCGAAAGAGTTTCCATGTAAAATCTTGTGTCTTCTCTTATTTCTTGTGTTTGCTTGCTTACTATTTGGTGTCTTGTGTAATTTCTCTATTTCTCCATTTAATTGTGATTTGATGTATGCACACAAGGTGTTTGAAGAAATTACTCTTAGAAGTATTTGTGTGATACAACCTTGCTAATTTATCTTCTAACAAGTAGTATCAGAGCCGATCTACACTATCGTCAGATCTGATTGATAGTTCAAGGACAAAGGTCGCTATTCCATTTGCTTCGTTGCAGTTTGAGGTAAATTTTTGAAATAGAGAAGGGTAGTAGTAGTGGTATCAAAGTCACAACGTGTTAGTCACAACACGGCACGTTTTTTACTATTGTCCTGCTCCCGGTGTCCGAATTGCTTGATTTGACAATAGCAGCAACTATTACGACTTAGTTGAGGTAAAAGTACGCTTCAACTTGTGCAATGATTCTTCAAAAAAAAATTGAAAACTTGTGCAATGATATTATACTTATCAAACTTGCCAGATTTGAATTCTAAGGACGTGTGAGCTTTGACCCAGGAAAGGAGTTGCAGTCCCCGACGGTTCGGCCCAAGGCATGATGCAATTCAGTTTATGTGAAACCAAGGATGTGTTATGGGTAAGAGTATTTACATCTCTGATATTATTAGAGTTTTTAATCTGATGTGGTAGTTTTTAATTCAGTTTTAGAGATGTGAGAAAGTTCCTTAATTTAGTAACTATGCAGTAAAGTTTTTTATTAAGAAACTGTTTATAAACTTCATGTTGGTCAAATGATTGACTCAAATTATTCTTCTTTTTAATTTGTTGCTGACGTGGCTTAATAGAACTCTAAAATTAATTTCAAGAATGTGAGAGTTAAAAATTTTAGAGACCTTAATTTCTAAAAAGTGGTAAACAATTATTTAGAAACTCATTTGAGTTGATGGGATGTAGATGCTCTAAGCTTTTTATGTTGCATCCGGTTTAGTTTAGATGAAGAAGTATATTATCAAATTATGTCAAATTAGATGAAAATTATCTTATTATTGCATGAAATTGATTTATATTACTCTTATTTATTTAATATTGATAAATTTAATATAAAAATGATCATATTGAGTTCATCAAATTCTTTGGTGAGCGTAACTCCAAAATCTATCAAATTGACTTGAAACGTCAAATTCAAACTGTTGAAACTGATCTATATCATAAATGATGCATTTACATGTTAAATTTATAAATTTATGAATTAATTTAATATAAAATCAAGCGGTAAAAAAACGATGAAAAATAATGTACTAAAATTAACTTGTAAAATTTATTTATTTTTACTGCTTAACTTTATAGTAAATTAATTCGAAAATAATAATTTTAACACGTAAACACACCAATTTTGAAGTAAAACGGTTTTATTTATTTAAATTCATTATTTAAAATCATTCTTGATAAGTTTTGAAGTTAAACTCACTGAAGAATTGATGAGCTTAAGAACACTCTAGTTCTCGGTTTTTTTTTTTAAATAGAATTACTGTAAACTAAATCAACGGAACAAGCCTTTGGCTTTGGGATTTTCAAAATCTAGCCTCCACCGATCCTAGGGACCGATGTAGCAAAAAAAACCCAACCTACACCGATCCTGGGGATCGGTGGAGCCTGTTTTGCACCAGACGAAATCCTTGCCACAGAAAATTCCTCATCTTTAGCTCCACCGATCCCTAGGACCGGTGGAGGCTTGATCTCCAATTTTGCAGCCCGAGAGCTCATCTCTGTCTCTCCTATTCTTCTCCTTCTTCGTTTCCTCTCCGAACTCTTTTTCTTTTCTTTTTCTTTTTCTTTTATCCTCTCAATTTACTCAATCATTTCTCCATCCAATTGTTTTAAAATTTCTGGATCGTCTAAGAGAGTTAGAAACTCTTCGGATCTACGATTTTGACGAGGTAAATATCTCTCTTTTTATAATTTTTTATTTTAGCCGAATTAAAATGAATAACTAATTTAATTTGTTTGTTTAGTATATTTAGATTGTTTTTGTGAAATGTAGTGTTAAATTAGTATTTGGTGTAATTTAGTGTTGATTTGGAGTATATTTAGTAATTTAGTGGTAATGTAGTGTAATTTAGAGTTCATTTGATGTTAATTTAGTGTAATGTAGTGATGTAGTGTTAATTTAGAATTTATTTGATGTTAATTTAGTGTAATTTAGTATATATGTAGTATAATTTTGTGTAATTAAGTGTTCATGTAGTTTAATGTAACTTTTTAGTAATATGTATTATAATTTTTATAAAATTAGATAAATGTGTGATGACTCTCATGAAGTTTAAAATTAGATAAAATTATAAATGTGTAAAATTAGTAATATGTAGTATAAATTTGTGTAATTAAGTGTTCATGAAGTTTATTTTTAAAACCAAAATTAGATGATATGTTGTTTACATATAGTTCAATTTTCATTATTGTAGCCATATGCTTGAAAAAATATTTGTTTATATATTTATGTGTGATGACTCTCATCAGTTGCAAAAATATTTGTTTATCAAATTTTCTAACAGAGTCAATGGATAATCCGGATTATCTAGAGTTGTTGAAATTAGCACCACAGAACCACAGGGCATGGCAAGTTCGTGATATGGTAATTTTGATTATATTTATTAATTATTTGTTGCAAATAATTATTATATGAAGTATTTGAAGGGTTTATAATGTTTTAATTCTTTTTGGCAGCCTACCTCTTCATTGCAGGTAAATTCACATCAGACTAGTATTGCTTACAACAGTCGGATGGACGGTGCTCTGAAGAGGTTAGGGTTGTATCAAATTGCTCGCCTTAATGATTGCAAGATTGATCAGCATTTGATTACTGCTCTGGTTGAGAGGTGGAGGCCGGAGACCAATACATTTCATCTACCTGTCGGTGAGGTGACAGTGACGTTGGAAGATGTTGCATGTCTATGGGGCTTATCGACTAAGGGTAATTAATAATCAGAAGTTGTTTATCGGTTAATTTAATTACCTATTTATAAAAAATAAATTGTTAATTGTATAATTCTTTTAATTTGCAGGTGACACGATTACTGGCACCAGCGATACTGATTGGGACCCATACTTAGAGTTTGATCTAGGGTTCCCCCAAGCTGAACCTTTGCTTGTCCTCAAGCAAAAAGTTTCAAACTCGGGTAAAAGTGCTGGACAACTAAATCTAAATGCAGATACAAGTCTAAATGTGAAAACCTACGTGAGTCTGCTATAGTCAAGAATTTCTAGAATCGATTCAGTTGTAATTCAAACATCCCTTTATAAACCTTGATTCACTCCACCAATAAGTCAATTGAACTTCTTATTTTGAGATGCTTCTAACAATGGAAAGACTAATTACCTAGGTTTGATCAAAACAATTTCATTCTTTTTCCGAGTCAGTGCTTTTATTCAAGGTGATTTTTCTTTTCATTTTCCCTCCCCCAAGCTTGAATCAAGCTTAAGGGTAAGAAAGTTGCGAACGAAATGTGTTGGTATGAGCAAAATTTCCTTTCTTTATTTCTAATTGGGAGACGAGCTCAAAGGCGCCCATTCGAGGCTTATTGCCAGTACTCTTATGTTCTCCATCTTTTTCATTTCTTTTCTCTTTTTTTTTTTTTTGGTTTGCTCATACCATGAATACACACATCTATTGGTATTCATTCATACCAATGGATATTCCAAACTTTCTTAATTTGAAAATCCCAATTCCTAAAGGCACAGTTCAGTTTTTTCGAATAATCTCGTTCGATTCAATTCTAAGTTTGTTTCATTTTTTCCATTATTAAAAACATCTCAACCTAAGTAGTTCAATAACCAATCATGGGTTAGTTCCAATTCACTCAGGTCTATCCTAATCACAACTAAATTGTTTCAAAGTTATTCTCAATTCTAGCAAATCACGCAAATCTTCACCTAACAATGCACGAAAATACGAAAAAATGCAAGGAAAATAACAGTAAAGTAAACATGACCTACATGCAAATGTCATCCCCCCAAGCTTAGCCTGAGCATTGTCCTCAATGCTTCAAGACTATGAGATAAAAGAGATAAAAGAAGCTCGGGGAAAAGAGAGCGAACCTGATCAGTCCTCGGGGTGGTCGTACCAGAGCCAGTCGCTAAACCGTTCCTCTATCCCAGTCACCCGCCGCGTGAGATCATGAAGTGTGGCGCCCTGCTCACGAAGGGTAACACCCTGCTCATAGAGTGCAACACCCTGCTCCTGACGCATGTCGTACATCAGATGGTAGACATCCCGGATGGTGGGCTCAGCGACTGGAGGGGGATACACTGGTCTACTGTAGGAGGTGGAGGGGCCGGCAGCGTAGGCGGAGGTGGATGGGCCAGTCTGGTACGTGGTAGGGCCAGCTCCATAGAATGAGGTACCTGCACCAAAGGGTGAAGGATGTACCTGCTCGGAGAAGGGGGGAGCCTGGCTGGGGAATGGGTGAACCAGAGGAGAAAGAGGATGCGACTGCGCATGCTGAGCATGGAATGGAGAGGTGGTGGCATCAATCATCTCCTCATCGCGCTGCGGTGGAGGTGGAGGAGGTGGAGGTGGGGGAGGTGGAGGTGGGGCCACAGGGGCAGGCCGCACGCGGGGCGGACGGCGGAAAAATCAAGTGCTCCGGTCAACGAAGGAGAGAGTGACCGGGAAAGGCATGATATAGCTGGTCCGCGTGTCAGGCATGAGCCAAGCCCAAGCACCTCGCCCCTCGCGTCCTGCTGCTGACTCGATGAACTTGTAAGAGCAGAATTGAGAAAGAGAGAGAGATCGGGAGCTCCTGCACTCCTCGTCGCCGATGATCTGGAGGTGTAAGCGCTCGGCGATCAGAGTGACATAGGCCGAGATGTAGACAATGCCACCCGGCTTGGGCTGCCTCTGGATGTCGAGCCAGTGGTGGATCATGGCGAGCATCAGATCTGGCCGCTCGAGAGTGCTGTCGGGGCGCAGCATATGATCCACCAGCTGCATATCCTCAACATTGGCACGGGCGAACGTCTCGCCACGTGCAAAGATGGTGCAACCGAGGATACGCAGCAGACACCGGATGACTGGGTGAGGGGCATTGAGCTGCTTGTAGTCCCTGTTGAAAGCTGACCCGGCTGGGCTGCCAGAGATCAGCTCCCAGAAACTGTCGCGCTCCAGACCCTCAGAGAAAGAAAGGGTGTCAGTGGTCGGGTTCGGCGCAAAGCCAAACCACTCCCTCAAGTCAGGCAGCAGCACACGGTGGGTCTCCTGGAGCATGCGGAACTTGATGTACGGGTTATCTTGCCGCGTGTACTTGAGCTCCAGAGAGGAGAGAAACTCAATGGTGAGCTTCCTGTACCCCCTCTGGGCGATCGTCCAGAAGGCAGGAGTGATCCCGATCCGGGTGGTAAGGCGGAGGAACTCAGCCTCAAGTCCCAGCGTCTGTAGGGCAGAGAAGTCAACAATCCTCGTGTTGTTGATCTTCTTCTTCAGCAGCATATCGAAGTACTTGAACTGCCGACGGGTCGGCATGAAGAAGTACTCCTCGGTGTACGCATCGGCACGCTGGGTGGCGTCAGAGAGGGCCGCATCAGTGCCAAAGGAGTCAGAGGCGTGGTCGGAGCTGTGGACGGAGCCGTGGATGGAGGCCTGGTCCTGGTCAGAGGCCTCGTCAGAGCCCTGGTCCTGGTCAGCAGATGGGTGGTAGGAGGGGCTCTCCTGTGGGCTCCGGTGAACGGACGGAGACCCACTGGATGTGGTCTCACCCTCATAGTAGATGGGCTCGACTGCGTCCCGAAGGGAAACACTCTGGCGGGACCCGGTCCTGGCTGCACTCTCCTGGGAGTGGCGAGATGCGCGGGAGCCACTACGAGACGCACTCCGGTGGGAGTGATGAGATGACGTGGGGGCATCAGCAGGAGGGACGTTGGCCATCGGGCCAGTGGCGGAAGGGACGGAGGCGTCAGAGGGTGTGGAGGAGCGAGAGGATTGCCGACGCATTTCTCGCAGACGCTCGTTTGGCTGGTTGAGGGTCCGACTGGGTAGGTACGGCCTGGTCTGACCTAGGTTGATACGGCCTAGCCGTACAGGCTGGTACGGGCCGTACCTACCTTAGGGTTTTGGTGTGGACTGGTAAGGGCCGCACCAACTGGTACCAATGACAAAATGGGATATCTTGCAACCAATTAACTCCTAAACCAGACAAGGAGAGTACACAACACAAAACTGGGCTGGTTAGGGTTACTTGGTACAAACTGGTACAGGCTTGGTGTCAGGTCAGTACGGGCCGTACCTACCTGGTACGGGTGGGCCGTACCAGGCTAGGGTTTGACAGAAATGGGGCAGAACCGAGAGAAGAAGAGAGGAATGCACGAAAAATGGGTGAAAACAAAGAAAATGGAGGAAGAGGTACTAACCGAGAGCAAAGACGGGGTGCGGGTCGGATCGGTGAGGTGCGGGTCGGACTGAAGAGAAGTGCGGGTCGGATCGAAGAGTTGCTGGTGGTGCGCTGCTCCTTGTGCTCGGTTAGGGTGGAAGGATGAGAGGAAGAGGGAGTGAAAATGGAGAGGGAGAGAAGAGAGAGAAGAGAGAGGGAGAGAGGTGCGGCTGAGAGAAAAAAAAAGGGGAAGGGGTGCGGGTACGGGGGGGTTTAAAAAGAAAAAGGCGGCAGTTAATGCGTCGGTCGCGTCTCTGACCTAGGTACGGCCTTACCGTACCAAATTGGTACGGGCCGTACTAACCCTTCATTTTTCAGGCTGTACCAATGTGGTATGGCCTGGCCGCACCAATCTCAAATTTTTGTGGTTTCTCTTTCTCTTGACTTCTCAAGCCGCTCGTGATGCAATGCAGTAGAATGAATGCATGTCTATCTGTTCCTAAGATGCAAAACAGGTAAAAATGGCTTGGGCTGCCTCCCAAGGAGCGCTCGTTTTAGGTCTCGAGCTCGACCTTCTCTTTTCAGGCTTCGGTTGGAGATGGATCGGGTGGCACTGGAGGGAGCACCCACTTCTGAGGTACACGGACCGTGCGATCACACTCTTGCATCAGAAGAATCCGCAAGATTCCCATCAAGTTCTTGATCGAGCGCCCGATCGCGCTTTTGTGCGCTTCCAATTTCTCCAAGAGTGTAGCAGTCCGATCGGGTTCAAGATCTGCACTTATGATCACAGGACAACATCTATCTGGGTCTAGAAACTCATACCTGAGGTGAGCTGCTGGAGGCTTGAGCTCAGGAGTCAGCCGCTCTGTCTGGGTCTTGACGCGGGTCGCATCAAGTGGCGTGCGGGTCGCATCAAGTGAAATGGCATCGTATGCTGACCAATCCGACTCGCTTCCTTTGGTCTCCAGGTCATCAGACCACGGCATGCGGGTCGCATCAGGTGGCGTGCGGGTCGCGTCTACATGCTCTTCAGGTGGAGATGCAGGTCGACTTGGCTGGGCTGGTCCTTCGCATTCTAGCTGAGCTGGCAGAGGTTGGCGTGAGGCGACGATGTGGCTTAACCGCTCCAACAGCTTGCTTTGAGCAGCCATTTGAGTGGACATGCTCTGCATCTGTTCCCACAGCATCTGGTTCATCTTCCCTTGCTCGTGTATGAATTCGATCTCAGCGGGATCAATGTACGGCTCGGGTGGATCGGATTGAAATACGTAATTGCTGGGGTTATCAAACGGTGCAGTGTTGTAGCAGTAGCCATCCTACTCCGGTTCTTCATCCCAATCAGCCAGTGGGCAATACTCGTAAGAGTGTCTCATGTCCCCACACATGACACATGGCTGTGGTTGATGGTTTCTGGCTGCCCTCATGCTCATTCTGATTGAATACTTCTCCATGGCCTCCTCTAGCTCGGCAGCTCTAGCATATAGAGCTGCGATCATGGCCTCCTCTAGCTCGGCAGCTCTAGCATATAGAGCTGTGATCTGATCAGCTTTGGATCGGCCGCCTTCTCCAGTTTGAAAATTGTCGCTGCCATACCAATGTTGGTCAGTCATCAAGTTGTACATGAGATCCATGGTGTCTCGAGCTCCTCAGATAGTAGTCGCCATTAGTGTTCCTGAAAAAGAGAAAATAAATAAGATAAAATAAATAAACAAAATGAAAGAAAATAAAGGATACAAGATAAAGTCTAGATTAATTAAGTAAGATAAAATCTAACTAGGCAATTGGTTACCGTCCCCGGCAACGGCGCCAAAAACTTGATGCGCGCAAAGCGCAACGCAAGTTTCGGTACGCTTGAGGGCGCACCTTTTAAAACCGCGTTTACACTCCACGAGTAAGGGATGCAAGTGCACAACCCCTATCAGGTAGTATAATCGGGTATCGATCCACAGGGACGGGCAATTACGAGGTTAGAATCTATCGAACTTAATCAAAAACTAGAAGTGAGAAATGGTTTTGTTTGGTATTTAATTTCCTAAAAAGGTAAATTCAAGCAATTCAAACAATTCAGGAAGATGTAATAAAATGCTAGAAGAAATGTAAATTGTGTTTTGATTATGGATAAAAGGCGTTTCCAGGGTTTCAGATTTCATCTCTGATCTGCCTCTAGTGGTACGGCCCGTACCAAGGTGGTACGGCTAGGTCGTACCTCACTTGGTAAGGCAAGGCCGCACCACTCTGGTAAGACCCGTACTGGCTTCCAGAACAGAGCTACCAGTTCGAGTTGATGCATTTCCTTGTTGGTACCTTGTGCTAAACTCTTTAGAAAGGTTCAATTGACCATACCTAAGGTTCCTAACCCTCAACCATCGTTTGTTGGATCAAGATCTAGGTTGGAATGCAATTGAGTGCCTTTTAGGGATTTCTACACCTCAACTCTCGTGTGTTGGTACAGATCTACCCTAGCTGGTTGATTGGAGACCTAAGGCACCCTCTAATCTGTCAATTAGAGGAGAATTCAACCTCTCGGCTTCAATTCGAACTATTCTACCATAAGCACTTGATTTGGATGAAAGAATGAGATGATCACATGACCTTGATAGGTTCGATCTAAACCTAGAGGTGCATCATACACAATCACAGCAAGCAAAGCAAGAGATAGCAAAGTAATCACAATCAATCAATCAAAAGAGTTCATACAAGATACAAGTCAAAGAAAGTCAAAGCAAATCAAGAATCCATCTCTAAATCCTAGAAACTGAAATAACTACTCACAGCACATGATCTGATCTAAAAATACAATAAAAGGGATAGAGAAAGCCATGGATCGAAGGGATCGAGTGGAAGAAGCTTGATCCGTCGAGTTTCGCCTCTTCCTCTTCCTTCCTTCTTGCTCCTAGCTCCTCAGCTCTCTTTCTCTCTCTTACTGTGCTCTCAAATAGATCTGGAATGGAATGAATGTCGAAATTGGAGAGTTCCCCGCTTTAAATAGCCTCTGCCAAAATTTGAATCTGTCAGGCCGCCTTTAAGTACGGCCCGTACCAAATTGGTACGGCCTGGCCGTACCAAGCGTGATGAGCTGAAAAATGGCCAAGTCTGGTGAGACCCGTACCAAGCCTGGTAAGGGTCGTACCTCATCATCTGAATCACCGTTTCTTTGTGTGTTTTGCTCCAAACCTGTAGAAAATAAACAAACACTCAGCAGTACCAAATTCTAAAGATATATCGATGAAATGCACATGATTCTGGTGAATTAGGGCACGAATCTGGTACTAAAACAGGCCTAAAATAGACTAAATATGCGAGGTATCAGGGCTGATCCGGCTATTTTTTACAATCACCTCCATCAGACAATGCCATATAAATATAGGATTTATAATCCTAACACATCGAAAGAACGATTGTCCGTCTCTGCTTATGCGCTTAGACTAAAATGGTTGCGGGCGCAATTTAGTTTACCCTTAGAAGATTGGCACAATGATGAGATAGTTACACGGTACACTCGAGGTTTTTGTATGGATTTATTCGGGTCGGTTATGTTTCCAGATTCAAGTGCGGATGGAGTCCCTGCGATGTACTTGCAATTCATCACTGATCTAGAGACTCCACGAGAATACAATTGGGGAGGTGCTGTACTTGCACATCTCTATCGAGAGTTGTCACGTGCTTGCCACGCGGGGGCAGACACGATAGCGGGTCCGATGTTGTTGTTACAGATTTGGTCATGGACTCGATTTGCTGTTGGTCGGCCTATACCCCGATCAAAGCCACCTCCCTTCGGTGGTGCCGATGAGGATATGAGGAATGCCTTCGGTGTGAAGTGGACCACTTTTCATTTGTGGCCAGAGAACCCTCACTCAGGTAAAAAATTTATAATTCGAGATAACTTCGATAGATTTATAATTGTTTTTTAAAATTTATATTTTTTTTACAGGTAGTACAGCCACGTATAGAGATAACTTCGATAGACTAGCTGATGAGACAGTTAACTGGCGACCATACGTTGATTACTATGATCAGTTACCTCGACATGTCCGACGACAAAAGAGGTATTGGATGAGATGCGGTTACGTGATCCATTTTTGGATGGTGGAGTTTCAGCATGCGGATAGGGTCATGCGCCAGTTTGGTAAGTACCAAGAGGTCCCGCCTCCTCCTCCTTTACCATGAGATGAGATCAGTTATTTATGAAAGACGTGGTATCACGATGGCAATTCAACAAGAGATGGTTGTTGGGCGATTACTCTTAGTGAGTACATCGAGAAGCCTGCAGTATTAGTTGGAGAGCGGAGACCATATGACATGAGTAGGCATCATATGTACATGCATTGGTTCAACGCGCGTGGTATGAGATCAGTGTATCTATCAGATAACAATCCGGAAGCTCTACGACGTTAGGCTCCCCCACGGACAGGAGATGTTGCAACACTGGCATACGTTCCTCATGGTCATAAGCATTCTCGTGTGGTTCCTACATTATTTTTTTTTCAATCAAACTAGATTTTTCAATATTAATGTGCAATATGTCACAGTTCGAAATGTAATATGCAGATTTCTCGAGAGATACAATTCACTATGCAGGCAATAGACATGGTGAGGACCCCGGGACAAATGGCATATGGCAAGATGATGCTCGAGAATGCTCGTGAAATTATGGAGGATATTGATCAGATCCACATCTTCCGAGGCATACTCGACAATGCTGGGATCCCTACGGACTTGGACATGATCAATTTGGATGATGATGTCCCTGATCAGTATTATCGTCGCCCTACAACTTCAGAGCCTCCCCCGACGTGGGACAACTTCATGAGCGGCACAGGGCATGGATCTATATCTCAGTTCATGCTCGATGAACTAACGGGAGACTTTAGTATGATGGGACCATCCACTGCAGATCCGGGAAATCTTACAGCAGATTATGGTCCATCCACTTCAGGTCCACCTCTTGGAGTACGTACAAGGCAGCCTACTCAGCCGTACACTCCCGGGACTGACGCCCTTGGACCTACTCGACAGCGCCGACGAAGGCGTTAACATGTTTCGACTGAGTAAGTGCCTCTGTTAAGCATGATACCTTTTAAATTTTTGATTGGATCCATTATTTATTGATTAATGCATGATACCTTTTAATTTTTTTTTTTGCAGAGGTACCTGAAGATTAATGTTAGATTGGATCCATTATTATATGTATGTTATCTGTAATGTTAAATGGACTATTGTAGCTTTAATTTGAATTTTATATGTATGTTATCTGTAATGTTAAATGGACTATTGTTGCTTTATTATATGTATGTTATTATGTTAATTTGAATTTTTGTAGCATGGCTAAATGTGTTGTTTAAATTATGCTTATTTGAATCATATTTGAAATTCATGTATGTACCACCGAAGCATAATTTCTTGATTAAATCCTTAGAATACAATAAAAATATCAAAGATAAATTCTTAGAATACAATAAAAATTACAACATAAATTCTTAGAATACAATAAAAATTCTTAGAATACAACATAAATTCTTAGAATACAACATAAATTCCTAGAATACAACATAAATTCTTAGAATACAACATAAAATCTTAGAATACAACATAAATAGAACTTAGTTCAAATAAAATGAGTACAACTTAGTTCAACATAATTTGTAAACTTAGAAATCCCTAAATCCTACGAGTTTATCGAGTCGATGCACCTGTTACAAAATGAGTACAACTTAGTTCAAATTTAATTGGAAATAAACGGAATTGTATTTTGAATTTTTAAATTGTCATACCCGAATGTCTTGCTGTAGTCGACTCTTGATTGTGTTGTCGAGCATTCCGCCTCGTGGCAGGGGCCTCCATTTTGTCCATAGTCATAATTCTTTGCTTGTGTTTTCTCCTACCCTTATTTATTTTTTCCTTATCCGGATCTGGTCTTATAACGGGGCCATCAACTAATGGCCAATTCTTTTTATTTTCAAATCCATAGAAACGACCAGACCAAGTATTTATATAATTTTGTAAGCTGTAATATGGGTTAACATAGTCGTTAGGATTTAGCCTCCTAAAGAAACAAACTGCCAGAACATGGTTACATGGGATTCCTGTTAATTGAGGTCTTCGACACACACATATAGGCATTCCTTCTGCAGGGAAGGTAACATCGTACTTCACTTCGCCCCGAACACCCTTCAATTAAAAAATCATATTTACATCAAATATATTACGTGAAAGTAAATAATTAGATTTATCGAATTATTGACTTACTGTCTCGAGAATTCCATTTTTATCAATAACCTCATAGCTGTTATGGCCATAATACATCGGTCTTACATCATGTTTCCTTACTTTCTCATTACGACGATGTAAAAGCAGTGTAATGTTCATTGAAAAATCCAATCCCGATGCCTCCCATCCAATCGCGGCCTCCCGCCTATTTACAAACTAGTCGACGCACTTATAAAAGGTCTTTTCAACAATTGCACACACAGGTAGTTGCCTGGCAATCCTTAATACACTGTTTAGTACCTCAGAGCCATTACTTGTCATTATACCCCATCGATTGAGGAATCCATTATGCACTTGTGCCCACTTATGCAGAGCCAAAGGCTCTGCATCAGAGTTGCGGAGCCGTTTACCAAATTTCATAATGTAGTCATATACGTCTGCATCTCTTTGTCTAATTTTTTCCATCCCCTCTTCAAATCTCCAGATTTTTTTCTTCTCAACATATTTTTTTAATACAGTTTTGATCCACTTTTAAGGGTATTTTTTCCAAATATTTTCACAAATATGCTGTGAACACAGTCAGTGGACAGCTTCACCATTTTTCTCACACCATCCCAGATTAGGAGCCTCAAACACCCCTCGTATACTGTTCGCGCGAAAGCGCAACGCAAGTTTCGGTACGCTTGAGGGCGTACCTTTTAAAACCGCGCTTACACTTCACGAGTAAGGGTTGCAAGTGCACAACCCCTATCGAGTAATATAATCGGGTATCGATCCACAGGGACGGGCAATTGCTGGGTTAGAATCCACCGAACTCAATTAAAAACTAGAAGTGAGAAAGATTGGGTTTGGTATTTAAGTTCCTAAAAGATCAATTCAAACAAATCGAACAATGCAAACAGATGTAATAAAGTGCTAGAAGAAATGTAAACTGTGTTTTGATTATGGATAAAAGGCGTTTCCAGGGTTTCAGACTTCATCTGTGATCTGCCTCTAGTGGTACGGCCCGTACTAAGTTGGTACGGCTAGACCGTATTCTACTTGGTAAGGCAAGGCCGTACCACTCTGGTAAGACCCGTACTGGCTTGCCAGAACAGAGCTTACCAGTTCGAGTTGATGCATTTCTTGCTGGTACCTTGTGCTAAACTCTTTAGAAAGGTTCAATTGACCACGCCTAAGGTTTCTAAGCCTCAACTCTCGTGTGTTGGATCAAGATCTAGGTTGGAATGCAATTGATTGCCTTTTAGGGATTTCTACACCTCAATTTTCATATGTTGGTACAGATCTACCCTAGCTGGTTGATTGGAGACCTAAGGTACCCTCTGATCTGTCAATTAGAGGGGAATTCAACCTCTCGGCTTCAATTCGAACAAGTCTACCCTAAGCAATTGATTTGGTTGAGAGATTGAGATGATCACATGACCTTGATAGGTTTGATCTAGACCTAGAGGTTCACCATACACAATCACGGCAAGTAAAGCAAGAGATAGCAAAGAAATCACAATCAATCAATCAAAAGAGTTCATACAAGATACAAGTCAAAGAAAGTCAAAGCAAATCAAGAATCCATCTCAAAACCCTAGAAACTAAAGTAACTACTCACAGCACATGATCTGATCTAAAAATGCAATAAAAGAGGTAAAGAAAGCCATGGATCGAAGGGATCGAGTGGAGGAGGCTTGATCCGTCGAGTTTCGCCTCTTTCCTCTTCCTTCCTTCTTGCTCCTAGCTCCTCAGCTCCCTTTCTCTCTCTTACTGTGCTCTCAAATGTTTCTGGAATAAAAAAGGCTCCGAAATTGGAGAGCTCCCCGCCTTAAATAGCCTCTGCCAAGATTTGAATCTGTCAGGCCGCCTTTAGGTACGGCCTGGCCGTACCAGGCGTGATGAGCTGAAATCGGCTAAGTCCGGTGAGACCCGTACCAAACCTGGTAAGGGCCGTACCAGATCATCCCAAATCGCCGTTTCTTCGTGTGTTTTGCTCCAAACCTGCAGAAAACAAACAAACACTCAGCAGTACCAAATTCTAAAGATATATCGATGAAATGCACATGATTCTGGTGAATTAGGGCACGAATCTGGTACTAAAACAGGCCTAAAATAGACTAAATATGCGAGGTATCATATACCAAGGTGCTGGTCCGAGATAACGCAGATTCTTCCTGGCCCAACAACATTGATATGCAACCAATTCATAAACTAACCCCAATTTTCTATAGACTCTTTTTCACAAATTGCAAATGCAAGTGGCAAGAGTTGTTGCTTTGCATCGTAAGCACAAGCCATAAAAAGTTTACCCTTGTATCTTCCGGATAAGAACCCGGCATCAACACTGATAACGGGTCGAAGATGAGGCCATGCTTCAATGCATGGCCCATATGCCCATGCAACCCGGTTGAAAATATTGATATTAAACTGGTCTGATGGTCCATGTTCTATTAGGTACTGTGTACCTGGATTAGATGCTTTGATGGCACCCAACAACGATGGCAGCATCTCGTAAGACTTCTCCCAGCTCCCAAACAAGTCGGCAATTGCAAGTTCCCTACCTCTCCACAACTTGTTATACGAGGGCACTACTGACCCAAATTTAACTTTAACCATATGCTTGACCGCTTTAATGCTTAACTCCAGATCATCTTTCAAAGCCGGTTTAATAATATCAGCAATTACTCTGGCAGTCATTTGATGACTATCCAACCTTTCAGCACTTCCAAAACATGTGTGGATAAATGGGTTGGTGGAAATTGTCCATGCACCTGTTGGTACTACAATTGCATACAATTTCCATTGGCATTTAGAAGATTTACATTTAACTCTATACTTAGTTTTGCTGCTGTTTAGCACGACTAACTCTGTGTTTCGGGGTAGGTGAAAATCAGCAAGTTCTGATTTTAGTTTGGCTTTGGATTCAAACATTTGACCTTCAGCAAATTTTTCATCTAACCTAGGGGGGTTCGCAAAAAATGCACGATCCTTGTATGGCATTGGCAATTCATCGTTGAATGATGAACATGGATGCTTAAGTCTTCGATTGAGGAATGGGATCGACTCGTGCCAATCCTTCAATATTTCTCGGGCGTTCATTTCTGCCTCATATTCGTCCATATCTGCGTCCCATGCTTCAGCCGAATCGTCATCATCAAAAGAACTTGTATCAGATTCATTGTCTTGATCTGATTGCTCACAAGGGTCATCACCAGCCTGAACCGGAGGTGTGTAGGTGGGTACAGGTACACTGCCCGAGTCAGGATGAAAGCCGGTCTGAACCGACGGTGTGTTACTACCTCCAGGCAAACTATCTGGACACGGATCATAACTGATTTGGTTTCTACCCTGGTGTGCATCAGCTACCAATTCTATAACCTTAAATCCAGCCACTTGAGCTGCAGTTTGTTTAATGACATCCCAAGTTTCCTCATTTTCTATCCGAAATAGTGAGAAATGGTACGATCCAGGTTGTGCTGTGTTCATACGTACCCTGATTGTCAATTTGACTCGACTTGGAAGCAATTCAAGTCCAACGTATATTTGCCGTCTTACAATAGCAAAACTGGTAGAATCAGATACGGTAAAGGTAAATGCAGCCCCTATGTCATAACCAACACCTGTTGAAGTGTTTTGGAGGTTACCACCATAATACACATTGATCAATAGCAGTGACATTTTGCTGAACAAAATTCAAACACCAAATTAACTCCAAATATTTTTCAATTTTACAACACTAAATATAAACATATGAGTAAAAAAAAACTCACAATAATAATCAGAAGATGATGCTGAGTACAATGGTGGTGGCGATCTGTTCATATGGCAACTTCTCTATTGAATTTGAAAAAAACAAAATAATGAAAGAAAGAAGAAAGAAGAGAGAAGAATGGAGGTTGGGAAGAGAAGAAGAGAGGGGAAGAATGGTGCGGCTGCTTGTTTTAACCCTAAACCTGCCTACACCGATCCACAGGACCGGTGGAGGCATTTTTTAAGCTCCACCGATTCACAGGATCGGTGCAGAGGTTTTTCGTGTGGCCTTCCGTGTAGGACGCTGTGGCCAGTGCAAAACATGCTCCACCGGTTCTAGAGACCAGTGTAGGTTGCGTTTTTTTTGCTCCACCGATTCTAAGGATCGGTGAAGGCTAGATTTCGAAAATCCTTAACCCAGAGGCTTGTTCCGTTGATTTAGTTTACAGAAATTCTATTTAAAAAAAAAATCCTAGTTCTCTCAACCTGAATTTTTTTTTTTTTATGAAAATTTTAGTAGACCGATTACTTTAACTTAAAAATTTATATTACAGAAGTGAAGGTAAGTAAAGTGTAAATACACAAAATGTGAATCCTAGCCATATTTGCAAGGGTACAGGTCTCATGATTTTAATTAAAAAAAAAGGATTTTAACAGTGATGATCTTATATTTTCTTATGAGTGAGTCTATGGTATTATGCATAACACGGATTGGTCTGTACTACGGATTATTATTTTCGTTTTCAAAATTCTAACAGTCGATCCGAACTGTTCAACATGATTTCCATATGAGAATATACTTGTGAGCAAATTTTTTTTATTTTTTAGATAGGTAGAAAATAACTGTTTTCGGATGGTCCAGAATTTTCATATCAAGTGCTTTTCTACCTATCTTAAAATATAGTAAAAAAATTCAAAAAATATAAAATTTAGTCTGCAAGTACATATTCATGTGGAGATCACATTGAACGGTTCGGATCGATCATTAAAATTCTCAAAATAAAAATATGATTCCGTAGTACGAACTAATCCGTGCTATGCATAGTACCATAGACTCACTCTTTTCTTATTCTCCTGACATCTCACATGTCGCCTTCTTATTTTTCTTTTCAAGAGTCAATATCGTCTTTTCTCTCTCGATTTATTCAGGCCTAGGTTAATGGTAAATTTGTAGTTTAAATTTTTTTTTTTGTTTAGAGATCAATTATTCTTCCGTACTAAGAAATCTAACAAATCCAATTTTGTATTAAACTTTATTCTATTGAACTCTGTTCGATTGAAATCTATTACAGTTCTTCGGCATAGTTTTCTTTAATGGTTAAATTCAATAATGTGGCTCAAATTAATTGCTAAATATTTGCTGGAATGGAGATAAAAAATCAAATTGGCATGCGAATCGTAGGTCATATTTGAACCAGCAAATCAGGACCGTTCAAAGAAAATATTAATAATCCGATCCGAACAATTCGGTTCATAAAAAAATAATAAAAAATTAACACAATATTTATATTTTAAACATCAAAATTGTATAATAAAGATGTAACTGTGTAAATATAATGTAATCAATCCGACCTACTCGACCGGTTCGGAAAATTATGAATTTCCACTAACCTTAAAAAAAAAATATACAGTAATATTATCACAGAATAATATGTTTTTATTTTTTTTATATTTGTTAGTTAAAATATGATATGTCTTTTATTTCTATTTTTGTAAATTATAGTTTATATAACAATCATTTTTTCAATAAAATCTGCCAAAAGGGCAATATAAAATTTGAATTAAATTAACGATAAGAAGAAATGAGATCAATCCGACCCGTCCACACTTCCTCTTCCTTAATTAATATGAACATAATGATCAGATTTAAAAATTATTGATAGCAGCAAGCTTAAACGCCTATAAATCCAAAAAAAATTCATGAAATGATTTAAAACGGCCACTTTCCAAAATATCGCCAGTTCTAAACCTGATAGTTACAGCAACAGTAAAGATGTCGAGTAGCGGGTCAGAAGGCCTCAGTCAGCTGTCAGCCACACGATTTCATTTGTGATCCCAAATCCCATCACCCGTATCTCCAAATGAGGTTCACGTTTCTCCATCCGCTCAGCTCAACACTCAACAAGTGGACTGGATAAACCCTTTTATCCCCAGTCTAGTCGGATCCCCTGAGGCGGGTTCACGAACGTCCGTGTATCGAGTCGCTAGCAAACTTCAAATAAATCTGCGGGCTTTCAGCCTCTATTCGCCGCACTATTCTATGGTTCTTTCCGAGCCACAGAGCATCTAAATATTTAATTCTCATGTCCAAGACTCCCATCGAATCAAGCCGTACAATATACGCCATAGATACCTATAAACACAGACCTGAATTATCTAATAGGTTAATAGTTGAACGGTTTGGTCCGAGTGCAACCAGTAATCTGCTTGCTTCCGGGTCCCAAAAACCACCGCGGGAAGTGCCGAGGACACTCGTGTTTTTCCACTTGTACTTTTCGCACTACATCGACGGGTTTGAGTCGATTTTCAATAGAAAATGGCATTTTGAGTATTCGCGCTTATTATGTTTTAGGTCGCCAGAATGTTACCAGTGTGCCCTTCTCTTGCTCCTGTATCAGTTCTTTTTCCCCGCTTTTTTTTTTATTACATATTAACTCTTTCAAGCAATATTTTGTTTTTGTTTCGTAATTAACAATTTTTTCGTTGCATTCTAAAGTTCGTACCATAGTTTAATTTATTTTTTAAAAGCTGGTACGATGCTGATGAGTTCTCTTGTATAGCAGAATTGCACACAAGTTGCTTGATGAAATGCCTAAGTTGAATAAGAGCTCCTTGTTCCCCCTTTTACCACATTTTATGAATGCCACTTCCCTTTTATTTTCCACAGGGATCTGTCAATGCAAGCTTAAAGAACTTGCTTCCGATCCGGAAGCTTCTAGAGAGTAGATGCCATCTAGATGGAAGGCATTTCCTCTGTGTGCAAGATGGATTTGGATTCAATGGCACATACATGAGAGCATATAGTTCTGCTAAAAATTTCTATTCCATTGTCGCAGAGCAATCACAAGCCATTGATTCCTCGATTTTTTCTCCTTATCCCAACGAATCTGATGACATTGTGCGTGGTTTTTCAAATGGTGAATTTGTTGGAACTGAAATGAACTGTAACAATGTAACAAGTGAAATCAGTGCCCTTCCGGAGGAGCTGCTGAACCCAAATTCAAATTACGCGCCACTGGAAGCAAAAGAGGAATTTTCACAATCATTATCACAATTTCTCAATTCTTTCGGCACAACAGTTTTTCAAACTGAAGATGCCATAACAGAGAAGTATGATGAGCTTAAAAACTCCTTCTATGACAGTATAAATAGCATGACAAGATCAGTTGATGGTGCAATAAGTGGCTTGTTCTCTTCAGTTGATGTGTCGGAGAGACAAGTCTCTGGCGCATTACAAGAGAAGGCCTCTGATGCAGGTGGTGTGACTGTTGAGCTTTTGAGAAAGGGGATTTACAGTGTAGAGGTTTCTTTGATGAATGCTGGGTCATTTGTTGTTAGCTTGTATGGATCGGCTAAAATGGCTCTTCCACCAAATGTCAGAGATGTGTTGGGTTTGTCAGAGGAGAAAGTGGCACAAATTCTAACCCCTGTCAGTGTTGCTTTCCAGAAGGTATGCTCATCCTTTATTAGGAAAATCCTCTAAATAAAAAGAACAACATGTAGGCAACGTTAGAAAGTATTTTGTTACCCTTTTTATAATTTTAATGGTTGAGTTCTTGTCCTACTTCTGCATTTGCTTCAAAAGACTCCAACATTTCCCTCTTTCCCCTTATAGTTCATGTCTACATAATAAAATAGATAAAGAGTGAAGGAGCACTGATCATGGGATGGGATTACCGATCCTTTCTGAAGTTCCTTAGGAGACAATGGGTACTAGCTATCAGTTAGGTTATACATGATATTTTGATGTTTTTTCAGAGTATACATGGAATTATCTCTTAACATGCAGCTGGGTTTAAACTTTAAGCTATAAGATATACTGAAAAGGTGTGCTAATTCATTCATGAATAATTTCATGTGTACTACCCAAATGTTACAATATATATATATCGTAATACTCCTGTAAAGAAAAAGATTATCAGGCATGTCCCATTGTTCCTACAAAACATAAGAAACAGTGACATGTATTCCTTGCTTCCCCATTTATAAGTCCCCAAGAGCCCCCTTCTTACTGCTTGTCTATGCTTAAAAGATGACAAAATAAGAAAAAAAAAAATTGGTACTTTTGAAAATAGTAGAAGAGTAGCTGAGGTATATAGTCATGCAATTGAGGGGCATGGAAAACATATTTATCTTGATGGATGTTTCATAGCTACACATAAGTTATCCCTTCACTACAAGCACTAAGCTAATATTGTTGTTTATTTCTTGCAGGCTTTCTTAGTAATAGAAGGAGTTGAAAAAACCCTCGGCCTAGATCCAAGCGACCCTATAGTTCAGATCACATTTTTACTGGGCGGTTCGGCTGTTATAGGGTAAATTGCATTTTTAGTAATTTTTTTGCCATAGCTGTAGTCTTTATATATCTCTCTAAAGCTTCCATTATCTGTTTACCATGGGGATCCTATTTCGCTATGTATACTTACAAATTTCACCATTATTGGTGTTTGACAGAAACACCCATTTCTAAACGTACCTGTGTTAGAATTTTCACTCTCTCTGGAGTTATTCTTTTCTTGAACACTTCCTCTCACACATTCTTGCTCTATTGTTGTTTCAATTTTCATTTGACTAGTATGGAATGAGTTGAACATATGATAAGAGGAAAAGAAAGTATTCTAAAGGAGTCATCTCTATTGGTATGAATGCAAGGTTTAAATGGATGAATTTGTTCCAATGTTCATTGAGGGCAGACTGGTCATTTCTACTTATCTCTTAACACAAGGTTGCTTAATGAATATGAATCCTGCAATTGACTTTGTTATTTCTTTTTCCTGAGCAAAATGAAAACTGATAAATAATGGGTGCTTGTACTAATTACAGTGCCAGCCATGGTATGTACCTTTATTTTGTTCTTCAGTTTCTTTTTCATGTAGCGCTTAGTTTACCTTTATTTGTTTTTCCAATTTTACAGTACATCCTATTGGCTAGTGAATTACAGTGGCTACTCAGGTGACCTGGAACCTGAGCTAACAATGGAGTTACTTAGAAATGATCAGAATGCCATACTCATTGATGTTCGCCCTGAGGCAAGAGATTATAAATTCACCTATCATTTTGTCTTCTCATCCTTTGTTTTCTCAACTTATTGCTGTTTTGAATGATTTAGTTTAATTTTCTACTACAGTCAATTTTGAAAAGATGCTCTCCAGTTCCTTTTGTATTCATGTAAGTAATTTGATTAAATGTAGGATTTGAGGGGAAAGGACGGCATACCTGATCTTAGGAGGGGAGCTAGGTCTAAATATGCAAGCGTGACTTTCCCTGAGGTTGGTTTTCAGTGTTTACCATTAATAGTCAACGGACTCAAGTGCATGAGCATGCACAATTTGCTTTAAAGCACCCTCCAACTAATTTTTTCATCACTGCCACCAGTTCTGCTTATTATTCACGCTTTATCTTGAATATGTGTTTTTCCTAGCTAAATGAAATTTTCTAGGCATGAAGTAAAAATGAGCAAAGTACGATGTGCTCAATTGTATTTCAATGCAATTTTCAAAAAACCAATCAAAGAAAAAGAACAATATACATGAGTCATGACAAAAACAAAATTGCAAGTTTGAGCATCACCAAGGAAAAAATAATGTTGTTAATTAGTACTGAAGTACTAATCGACAATCTCACTTTGTTTATGTGTGAGTGTTTACGGGAGAGGGCTGACAAACTTCTTTGATGCATTAGATTCAAAAACTTCACTAATATCGTATCATTGTAAGATTGACGGTCAGTAAAGAAAATGCTGAGAAGCGGAAGAGATGTAGAAGATGCTTTATTGGCAGCTGTTATTCGCATTTGAAAATTATTAAGGTATTCAACTCTTAAGGCTTTGCTATTGTCCAATTGTGACAATTGCACATTTACATGATCACAACTGACTCTCTCCTTTTTGCATTTGAATTTGCAGCCCAAATCAAAGTAATAATTATGGATGCTAGTGGATCTAGGTCGAAATCCATAGCAGATCATTAAAGGGCGGTGTGAAGGCAAATTAACTCAACTCCGTTTATAATTTTTTTTGTATATTTGAGACTTTGGAAGAGAATTTGCAGAATGTCCTGCCTTTTTATATTTTTCCCTTTAACTTATGTTGACAGTTCTAAATTTGACAGAGGCCTTATTTACTGAAAGGTGGATTCCAATCATGGGCTAAGAAAAGTATGCGTGTGAAGGAACCAAACCTGAAACGGCTTGACTGTTCTAATGATGGTACCATTGATTAGAATTAACTTCTCTGCCAAATTTTTGATAACTTGGTGTCTAGGTTCCTGCTGACAGTCCTGAACATGCCAGTAATGTTTTTTTTTTTCCCAAAAGGAACCTCTTTAAGCATAAATTGACTGAGATACTGGTATTGGGCCTTGATGATCATAGTTTTGCATTAAAACATTAACAAGCTTCAAAGGACCAAATAAAACTCAAAATTGACCTTGAAATGTGCAATGAAGTACTGAGGAACCACTCAACTTTGAAGGTCAATGGGTCAAGAAAGTTAGATCTGAATATGCTTTACTGTAACTAATAGGTGCTGCTAAATTGCAATATTGGCTGGGTGCCAAAATCGTATGGTTCTCATTTTGATATTGACGCAGGACTTAAGCTTAATTAGGCGTCAACCGTGCCCCCAATTATGCAATCGAGCCTACATTAAATCATATTTGCTGTTAATACTAGGTCAACCCACCATGTAGTTAATCCCCTATAAAGCTTTTAACTTGTCCAAATTGACCTCAACTTAAGCAGAAAAAAA
>JAJGRW010000222.1:277523-407773 GCA_025461045.1 Carex parvula | reverse complement strand
GAAAAAAATAGAAAGAGGTATAATTTCCTTTAGAGATGGATCACCTAGTAAGGCATAACCAGCAACGGGTAAAGCCTGTAGATAACAAAGCCGGCAAAAAGACATGAAATAAGATTTAAGGATTAAATTCTTGGTAATAGTGATGCAATATAACCTCCCTTAATCTTTCAATAGCTGAAAGGATAATAACCCCAAAGCAGGATATTACCTTAAAGTATGGTTGTACCTTGTAAATATTGTACACATTTTCATTCGTTCGATATTCTTTTTACTCCGTGGAAGTTAGAATTCTAATTCATGTATGGTATGCTTTGCATTTTTCACATGTATTCGGTGCAAACTGCCCCTCTACCCCCCAACCCACTCCAAGAACCAATTTTTGCCTTCCATTCTTTCAGTCAGTAAGGGTAATTTGTGAAAAGCTGAGGGAGGTTATGTGCAATTAAGCAAACTTTTTTATGAGGATTAAGGGAAAATCAGTTATGTTTGTATAGCACATACAATGGCATATAGAGCAATAACTGTTGGCGTAAACTTAACATCCTCTAGAATTGCCTCTGCTTCCTGCAAATAATCATTCACATAAATAAATAAATAAATAAATTTGGGCAGCTTTTAGTCAAACCCAATACAAGTTTCACCAATAGCACTTCTATTGGTTCAGTACAGTTCTATATTTATCAATATACTCAATTGGTGGTCAATAGCATAATTAGAGGTAAACCTGGAAAATACAAGCTTAGTAGAGACCTAAATAACAGTTATGGTTAACTGCAGATCCAGGACTGGGGAGGTTAGTCACCTGATTGAGGATTTGTTGAAATTTGATTTGGCTAAGTTGACCCAGTTCTCCAGTCTTTAACCTTTTTTCACTATGTTAAAGTGATTTTTTCTGCTTAAGTTGAGGTCAATTTTGGACAAGTTAAAAGCTTTATAGGGGATTAACTACATGGTGGGTTGACCTAGTATTAACAGCAAATATGATTTAATGTAGGCTCGATTGCATAATTGGGGGACGGTTGACGCCTAATTAAGCTTAAGTCCTGCGTCAATATCAAAATATGAGAACCAATACGATTTTGGCACACCAGCCAATATTGCAATTTAGCAGCACCTTATTATTACAGTAAAGCATATTCAGATCTAACTTTCTTGACCCATTGACCTTCAAAGTTGAGTGGTTCCTCAAGTACTTCATTGCACATTTCAAGGTCAATTTTGAGTTTTATTTTGGTCCTTTGAAGCTTGTTAATGTTTTAATGCAAAACTATGATTCATCAAGGCCCAATACCAGTATCTCAGTCAATTTATGCTTAAAGAGCTTTTGGGAAAAAAAAAACATTACTGGCATGTTCAGGACTGTCAGCAGGAACCTAGACACCAAGTTATCAAAAAATTTGGCAGAGAAGTTAATTTCTAATCAATGGTACCTCATTTAGAACAGTCAAAGCCGTTTCAGGTTTGAGTTCCTTCACACGCATACTTTTCTTAGCCCATGATTGGAATCCACCTTTCAGTAAATAAGGCCTCTGTCAAATTTAGAACTGTCAACATAAGTTAAAAGGGAAAAATATAAAAAGGCAGGACATTCTGCAAAATTCTCTTCCAAAGTCTCAAAATATACAAAAAAAAATTATAAACGGAGTTGATGTTAATTTGCCTTCACACCAAGCCTCTTTAATGATCTTGCTATGGATTTCGACCTAGATCCACTAGCATCCATAATTATTACTTTTGATTTGGGCTGCAAATTCAAATGCAAAAAAGGAGAGAGTCAGTTGTGATCATGTTAAATGTGCAATTGTCACAATTGGACAATAGCAAAGCCTTAAGAGTTGGAATACCTTAATAATTTTCAAATTGCGAATAACAGCTGCCAATAAAGCATCTTCTACATCTCTTCCGCTTCTCAGCATTTTCTTTACTGAACCGTCAATCTTACAATGAATACGATATTAGTGAAGTTTTGAATACTAATGCATCAAAGAAGTTTGTCAGCCCTCTCCCGTAAACACTCACACATAAACAAAGTGAGATTGTCGATTAGTACTTCAGTACTAATTAACAACATTATTTTTTCCTTGGTGATGCTCAAACTTGCAATTTTGTTTTTGTCATGACTCATGTATATTGTTCTTTTTCTTTGATTGGTTTTTTTTAAATTGCATTAAAATACAATTGATCACATCGTACTTTGCTCATTTTTACTTCATGCCTAGAAAATTTCATTTAGCTAGGAAAAACACATATTCAAGATAAAGCGTGAATAATAAGCAGAACTGGTGGCAGTGATGAAAAATTAGTTTGGAGGGTGACTTTAAAGCAAATTGTGCATGCTCATGCACTTGAGTCCGTTGACTATTTAATGGTAAACACTGAAAACCAACCTCAGGGAAAGTCACGCTTGCATATTTAGACCTAGCTCCCCTCCTAAGATCAGGTATGCCGTCCCTTTCCCTCAAATCCTACATTTAATCAAATTATTTACATGAATACAAAAAGGAAACTGGAGAGCATCTTTTCAAAATTGACTGTAGTAGAAAATTAAAACTAAATCATTCAAAACAGCAATAAGTTGAGAAAACAAAAGGATGAGAAGACAAAATGATAGGTGAAATTTATAATCTCTTGCCTCAGGGCGAACATCAATGAGTATGGCATTCTGATCATTTCTAAGTAACTCCATTGTTAGCTCAGGTTCCAGGTCACCTGAGTAGCCACTGTAATTCACTAGCCAATAGGATGTACTGTAAAATTGGAAAAACAAATAAAGGTAAACTAAGCGCTACATGAAAAAGAAACTGAAGAACAAAATAAAGGTACATACCATGGCAGGCACTGTAATTTAGTACAAGCACCCATTATTTATCAGGTTGTCATTATTTGCTCAGGAAAAAGAAAATAACAAAGTCAATTGCAGGAGTATTCATATTTAACATTAAGCAACCTTGTGTTAAGAGATAAGTAGAAATGACCAGTCTGCCCTCAATTGAACAATTGGAACAAATTCATCCCATTTAAACCTTGCATTCATACCAATAGAGATGACTCCTTTAGAATACTTTCTTTTCCTCTTTATCATATGTTCAACTCATTCCATACTAGTCAAATGAAAATTGAAACAAACAATAGAGCAAGAATGTGTGAGAGGAAGTGTTCAAGAAAAGAATAACTCCAGAGAGAGTGAAAATTCTAACACAGTACGTTTAGAAATGGGTGTTTCTGTCAAACACCAATAATGGTGAAATTTGTAAGTATACATAGTGAAATAGGATCCCCATGGTAAACAGATAATGGAAGCTTTAGAGAGATATATAAAGACTACAGCTATGGCAAAAAAATTACTAAAAATGCAATTTACCCTATAACAGCCGAACCGCCCAGTAAAAATGTGATCTGAACTATAGGGTCGCTTGGATCTAGGCCGAGGGTTTTTTCAACTCCTTCTATTACTAAGAAAGCCTGCAAGAAATAAACAACAATATTAGCTTAGTGCTTGTAGTGAAGGGATAACTTATGTGTAGCTATGAAACATCCATCAAGATAAATATGTTTTCCATGCCCCTCAATTGCATGACTATATACCTCAGCTACTCTTCTACTATTTTCAAAAGTACCAATTTTTTTTTTCTTATTTTGTCATCTTTTAAGCATAGACAAGCAGTAAGAAGGGGCTCTTGGGGACTTATAAATGAGGAAGCAAGGAATACATGTCACTGTTTCTTATGTTTTGTAGGAACAATGGGACATGCCTGATAATCTTTTTCTTTTCAGGAGTATTACAATATATATATATATTGTAACATTTGGGTAGTACACATGAAATTATTCATGAATGAATTAGCACACCTTTTCAGTATATCTTATAGCTTAAAGTTTAAACCCAGCTGCATGTTAAGAGATAATTCCATGTATACTCTGAAAAAACATCAAAATATCATGCATAACCTAACTGATAGCTAGTACCCATTGTCTCCTAAGGAACTTCAGAAAGGATCGGTAATCCCATCCCGTGATCAGTGCTCCTTCACTCTTTATCTATTTTATTATGTGGACATGAACTATAAGGGGAAAGAGAGAAATGTTGGAGTCTTTTGAAGCAAATGCAAAAATAGGACAAGAACTCAACCATTAAAATTATAAAAAGGGTAACAAAATACTTTCTAACGTTGCCTACATGTTGTTCTTTTTATTTAGAGGATTTTACTAATAAAGGATGAGCATACCTTCTGGAAAGCAACACTGACAGGGGTTAGAATTTGTGCCACTTTCTCCTCTGACAAACCCAACACATCTCTGACATTTGGTGGAAGAGCCATTTTAGCCGATCCATACAAGCTAACAACAAATGACCCAGCATTCATCAAAGAAATCTCTACACTGTAAATCCCCTTTCTCAAAAGCTCAACAGTCACACCACCTGCATCAGAGGCCTTCTCTTGTAATGCGCCAGAGACTTGTCTCTTCGACGCATCAACTGAAGAGAACAAGCCACTTATTGCACCATCAACCGATCTTGTCATGCTATTTATACTGTCATAGAAGGAGTTTTTAAGCTCATCATACTTCTCTGTTATGGCATCTTCAGTTTGAAAAACTGTTGTGCCGAAAGAATTGAGAAATTGTGATAATGATTGTGAAAATTCCTCTTTTGCTTCCAGTGGTGCATAATTTGAATTTGGGTTCAGCAGCTCCTCCGGAATGGCACTGATTTCTCTTGTTACATTGTTACAGTTCATTTCAGTTCCAACAAATTCACCATTTGAAAAACCACGCACAATGTCATCAGATTCGTTGGGAAAAGGAGAGAAAATCGAGGAATCAATGGCTTGTGATTGCTCCGCGACAATGGAATAGAAATTTTTAGCAGAACTATATGCTCTCATGTATGTGCCATTGAATCCAAATCCATCTTGCACACAGAGGAAATGCCTTCCATCTAGATGGCATCTACTCTCTAGAAGCTTCCGGATCGGAAGCAAGTTCTTTAAGCTTGCATTGACAGAACCCTGTGGAAAATAAAAGGGAAGTGGCATTCATAAAATGTGGTAAAAGGGGGAACAAGGAGCTCTTATTCAAATTAGGCATTTCATCAAGCAACTTGTGTGCAATTCTGCTATACAAGAGGACTCATCGGCATCGGACCAGCTTTTAAAAAATAAATTAAACTATGATACGAACTTTAGAATGCAACGAAAAAATTGTTAATTACGAAACAAAAACAAAATAATGCTTGAAACAGTTAATATGTAATAAAAAAAAAAAAGCGGGGAAAAAGAACTGATACAGGAGCAAGAGAAGGGCACACTGGTAACATTCTGGCGACCTAAAACATAATAAGCGCGAATACTCAAAATGCCATTTTCTATTGAAAATCGACTCAAACCCGTCGATGTAGTGCGAAAAGTAGAAGTGGAAAAACACGAGTGTCCTCGGCACTTCCCGCGGTGGTTTTTGGGACCCGGACACAAGAAGATTACTGGTTGCACTCGGACCAAACCGTTCAACTATTAACCTATTAGATAATTCAGCGTCTGTGTTTATAGGTATCTATGGCGTATATTGTACGGGTTGATTCGATGGGAGTCTTGGACATGAGAATCAAGTGTTTAGATGCTCTGTGGATCGGAAAGAACCATAGAATGGTGCGGCGAATAGAGGCTCAAAAGCCCGCAGATTTATTTGAAGTTTGCTAGCGACTCGATACACGGACATTCTTGAACCCGCCTCAGGGGATCCGACTAGACTGGGGATAAAAGGGATTATCCAGTCCACTTGTTGAGTGTTGAGCTGAGCGGATGGAGAAACGTGAACCTCATTTGGAGATACGGGTGATGGGATTTGGGATCACAAATGAAATCGTGTGGCTGACAGCTGACTGAGGCCTTCTGACCCGCTACTCGACATCTTTACTGTTGCTGTAACTATCAGGTTTAGAACTGGCGATATTTTGGAAAGTGACGTTTAAATCATTTTTTCCTGAAGTTTTTTGGATTTATAGGCGTTTAAGCTTGCTGCTATCAATAATTTTTAAATCTGATCATTATGTTCATATTAATTAAGGAAGAGGAAGTGTGGACGGGTCGGATTGATCTCATTTCTTCTTATCGTTAATTTAATTCAAATTTTATATTGCCCTTTTGGCAGATTTTATTGAAAAAATGATTGTTATATAAACTATAATTTACAAAAATAGAAATAAAAGACATATCATATTTTAACTAACAAAAATAAAAACAATAAAAACATATTATTCTGTGATAATATTACTGTATATTTTTTTTTTAAGGTTAGTGGAAATTCATAATTTTCCGAACCGGTCGAGTAGGTCGGATTGATTACATTATATTTACATAGTTACATCTTTATTATACAATTTTGATGTTTAAAATATGAATATTGTATTAATTTTACTTTTATTTTTTTATGAATCGAATTGTTCGGATCGGATTATTAATATTTTCTTTGAACGGTCCTGATTTGCTGGTTCAAATATGACCTGCGATTCGCATGCCAATTTGATTTTTATCTTCATTTTAGTAAATATTTAGCAATTAATTTGAGCCATATTACTGAGTTTAACAATTAATGGGAACTATGCCGCCGAAAAACTGTAATAGATTGCAATCGAACAAAGTTCAATAGAGTCAATAAAGTTTAATACAAAGTTGAATTTTTGTTAGATTTCTTAGTACGGAAGAATAATTGATCTCTAGACAACTAAAAAGATTTAAACTACAAATTTACCATTAACCTAGGCCTGAATAAATCGAGAGAGAAAAGACGAGATTGACTCTTGAAAAGAAAATAAGAAGGCGACATGTGAGATGTCAAGAGAATAAGAAAATAGTGAGTCTATGGTACTATGCATAGCACGGATTAATTAGTCCGTACTACGGAGTCATATTTTTATTGAAAATTTTAATGGTCCATCTGAACCGTTCAACGTGATCTTCACATGAATATATACTTGCATACTAAATTTTATATTTTTTCAAAAATTTTTACTATATTTTAAGATAAGTAGAAAAGCACTTGATATGAAAATTCTGGACCATCCGAAAACAGTTATTTATACCTATCTAAAAAATAAAAAAAATTAGCCCACGAGTATATTCTCATATGAAAATCATGTTAAACGGTTCAGATCGACCGTTAGATTTTTAAAAACGAAAATATTGATCCGCAGTACGGACCAATCCGTGCTATACATAGTACCACAGACTCACTCATAAGAAAATATAAGATCATCACTGTTAAAATCCTGGGTTTTTTTTTTATTAAAATCATGAGGCCCATGTACCCTTGCAAATATGGCTAGGATTCACATTTTGTGTATTTACACTTTACTTACCTTCACTTCTGTAATATAAATTTTTAAGTTAAAGTAATCGGTCTACTGATATTTTCATCAAAAAAAAAAAAAAATCAGGTTGAGAGAACTAGAGTGTTCTTAAGCTCATCAATTCTGCAGTGAGTTTAACTTCAAAACTTATCAGAATAATTTCAAATAATGAATTCAAATAAATAAAACCGTTTTACTTCAAAATTTATGTGTTTACATGTTAAAATTATTATTTTCGAATTAATTTACTATAAAGTCAAGTGGTAAAAATAAATAAATTTTACAAGTTAATTTTAATACGTTATTTTTCATTGTTTTTTTACCGCTTGGTTTTATATTAAATTAATTCATAAATTTATAAATTTAACATGTAAATGCATCATTTATGATATAGATCAGTTTCAACAGTTTGAATTTGACGTTTTAAGTCAATTTGATAGATTTTAGAGTTACGCTCACCAAAGAATTTGATGAACTCAATATGATCATTTTTATATTAAATTTATCAATATTAAATAAATAAGTATAATATAAATCAATCTCATGCAATAATACGATAATTTTCATCTAATTTGACATAATTTGATAATATACTTCTTCATCTAAACTAAACCGGATGCAACATAAAAAGCTTAGAGCATCTACATCCCATCAACTCAAATGAGTTTCTAAATAACTGTTTACCACTTTTTAGAAATTAAGGTCTCTAAAATTTCTAACTCTCACATTCTTGAAATTAATTTTAGAGTTCTATTAAGCCACGTCAGCAACAATTAAAAAGGAGAATAATTTGAACCAATCATTTGACCAACATGAAGTTTATAAACAGTTTCTTAATAAAAAACTTTACTGCATAGTTACTAAATTAAGGAACTTTCTCACATCTCTAAAACTGAATTAAAAACTACCACATCAGATTAAAAACTCTAATAATATCAGAGATGTAAATACTCTTACCCATAACACATCCTTGGTTTCACATAAACTGAATTGCATCATGCCTTGGGCCGAACCGTCGGGGACTGCAACTCCTTTCCTGGGTCAAAGCTCACACGTCCTTAGAATTCAAATCTGGCAAGTTTGATAAGTATAATATCATTGCACAAGTTTTCAATTTTTTTTGAAGAATCATTGCACAAGTTGAAGCGTACTTTTACCTCCACTAAGTCGTAATAGTTGCTGCTGTTGTCAAATCAAGCAATTCGGACACCGGGAGCAGGACAATAGTAAAAACGTGCCGTGTTGTGACTAACACGCTGTGACTTTGATACCACTACTACTCTTCTCTATTTCAAAAATTTACCTCAAACTGCAACGAAGCAAATGGAATAGCGACCTTTGTCCTTGAACTATCAATCAGATCTGACGATAGTGTAGATCGGCTCTGATACTACTTGTTAGAAGATAAATTAGCAAGGTTGTATCACACAAATACTTCTAAGAGTAATTTCTTCAAACACCTTGTGTGCATACATCAAATCACAATTAAATGGAGAAATAGAGAAATTACACAAGACACCAAATAGTAAGCAAGCAAACACAAGATTTTACATGGAAACTCTTTCGGGAGAAATGGGAGCACACGGTACAAATTATCAGTAGAGTCTTAAAAGTACAAGAGATCATCAAACTCAATAGCACTCTCTTAGATATTTTCTTACAATTTTCAAGAAGAAAAGAGCAAAATCCTAGAAAGATTTGGTGAAGAGGCAACAAAAACGGAAATTTTTTTTTTGGTAGTAATTAATAGAAAAGAATATAGACAAACAGTAAGAGTACAGTAATATTTATATTGGTAGTAAGATCGGTAGAAATTCTACCGATTGAAAAAATAAAAAAGTTTGGATCGGTAAGAATTTTACAGATCTAAACTAGTTTTTTTTCTTTTTTTCTTTTAATTTTTCTAGTAAGATATATATTTTTTTACAAAAATAAAAAACCACCTTAAAATTTAGATATATCAAAACATTCTATCTATTTTTTGAAAAACTTTTCATATTTTACTTGAAATCAAATATAAGAATTCTCTCCATCTATACATCAGATTAAAAAAAAAAAGTTTCGATCGGTAAAATTCCTACCGATCTTACTACCAGTATAAATATTAATGTAATCTTACCATTTGTCTCTCTTATTTTCTACTAATTACTTCCAATAAAAAATTTCCAACAAAAACAGTGGCAACTCAAACTCACGTAATGGCTCAATTCATGAAGTTGCATCAGCACCTATTTAATTAAAACAAAACACCGTCGGCTCACTTCAAAACCGATGGGAAAAGGCCAAATGGGCTTCGGCCCATGTTGTCTTCAAATCAACAGACGCAAGGTTATTTGTCAACTACAGTGTATTTCAAATTTTTTGTAGTAAAGATTAATATCCACAAGAAATCTTTAATATGAATTTCAAACTTAAAAATTATAATATTACCTCTCTCACTAAACCAAAGCCTCTTTCTCTTGCATTTTAAATTTGTATAGTAAAATAAAACATGTAACTCATTTTACATTTATTACCATGTAACTTATAGCGTTTTTATTCATAGCCGACATTCAAAGCCTGTGAAATTGCACAATAAAGGTGAAACTAAGAAGACATTTGATTTTGTACATATGATAATTTCTAAATATAAACAGATAAGACATTAGATTTTCTACATAAGATGATTTCTAAAAGTTCAAACCGATGTCGTAATATGTAGCACTCTTATTCATAGCATAGCATGTGAGGTTGCGCAACAAAAATGAAATAGAAAAATAATTGGATTTTCTACGTGAAATGATTTATAAAAGGTAGAAGACGCTATATTTTTTTATGAAAGAATCAAGATTCTAAATAACGATTACCGCGTCATCGCAGAAAGGCTAAAAAAAAGCTATCACAAATAGCGTAGCTATAACAAAAGTCATCGTACATAGTGTTTTTGTTCTTTTTAAAAATTATATTCTAAAGAATCAGTTTTTGATCTAGTAACAAAAGGCAACACCCTCCGTGTGAGAGGTCATGGATTCGAAACTCGGATGGAAGCAGGGGCGGACCCAGAGTATTCCAGGGGGTAGCTGCCTCCCCCTGGATTTTGAGTATTAGTGGAGATTTATCGGTTCCGCTCGACTTTGCCCTCCCCCTGAAATTTTTTTTGCCCCCTTCTAGAAGTTTAATTTGTAATTTGAGTTAAATTTAGGATTAAAATTGAAATAAATCTGTTGAATTTTTATTGGTAATTAGAATTATAAGTCAAGCATCATAAATTACAAGTCAAAGCATTGGAAAGTATAAGTTAAAGCATTATTTTTTGTCGAGTACCCAATTGGTTAATGAATTTAAACCCGACTAGATATTTAAATCCGATTCGATATGTTTTTGCCCCCCCTGACGAAAATTCTGAATCCGCCCCTGGATGGAGGTCCTTTTTGGACAATTAAATAAAGGTGGAGGTCTTGGTAAGCTAGACCTCCACCTCTTTATCTCAACAATCATATTTTATATTTCAACTAATTATTATTATGAGAACTCAAATTGACTAAAATATTATAATATTCATATTGAACTAATATAAAGTTCAAATTACCGATTTCCCAAATCAATTTCTCAGCGACAAGAGTTCTTAGCAACAATTTTTTTTCCCCAATTTACATGAGCTTTTATTGATTTCGTTCCCATCTTCAAATCCTATCTGTTTAGTTTTCCGTTCCACAAACTAAATGTGCCTCTTTTGAATATTTTAAATTCTCGAACAGGCACCTAGAAAGCATATGTTTTTAGATTTTGTGTTGTTATTTTTGTTTCATTTGTTTTAAAAAAAAAATGATATTATGAAAGGGAAGGGTATATATTAAGAACCTGGATAACTGAACAGTTATGAAATCAAAAGGTAAAATTGTACATATATAATCCAGAATTCAGATAGATTGCATAATAAAATTTAAAGAAATTCATGAATAGTTTGGTCAGTGATCATGTGCCAATAAAATTAAACCATTAAATTTCCAAACTGATTGTTTATGATGTCTTTTAATATATTTCAATGCTGATCATGCATAATATTATACTGGATTACCTGTGGGTTTTATAATTTCACAAAAAAATTTGTATTCTACATTGGTAGCAAGAGTACAAAGTTCAAACAAATAGGAATTTAAAGCCCATGTAAATTGCAAATAAAGAAGTCCATGTAATATAGTGGACCGCTATTACCGCAATAATGTTCGTAGTTGAAGTAGTGCGCTTTTATTCTATAGCTTAGTTTTAAAGGTCCGAAAACACTATAGCGCCGCTATAGCTAGCTATTTAGAACACTGGAAAGAACTCTTATTTGTTGCTTGTGCAAGAGACTTGTGATTTGAAAAGTATTGGATTTTATAATTTTTAAAAAGTGTGATCCTAATGTTGTAACTTATCATGATGATGAAATATTGAACTATGTCACGCTTTAGAGTTTTCGAGAGGTATTAAAAGAGGGCCGTAGAGAGAAAGGTCGGTGGCTCGGTTCGATATGGGAGAGGAGAGGACAGAGACTACGAGGTCGGCTAGGATAGCGTAAGGCAGGGAGAGGTGGGGCTGAAGAGAGGAGATCTGGATTGAGTCGCGCGGGAGAGATCAGTTAAATTTTTATTTTTTAAAGAGGAAGCTTACGCGAGAGATGTTGTACGTGTGAGTGTGGTGATGAAGCCCAAGGAGGAGCGGTTAGGGAAGAAAAGTCGGGATTAAAGGGGAGGCAGGTTGTCCTAGTGGCTAGGATTTTTGCGAGAGAGAAGAGAGATAGATGGAGAAAGAAGGCAAAGGAGATGGCGGTAAGAAAATGTTTTTTTTTTCGAAGAAGAAGAGGAGGGTAGAAATTGATGGTGAAACTTGACAAAGAGAGAAAAGAGAGAGCGATAACAAAGAAGTTTATATTCAACTACGAGATGCGTATCAAACATAGCAGAGAGAAGATGGTAGTAGGTGAACAATGCAAAACCGATCCCAAAATATATATATATATATATATATATATATATATATATATATATATATATAGGGATGCTTATATGGACATAAGGACCTATTTGTAAAATGAACATATTTTCATTTTCAAAGTTTAAACAGTCGATCCAACCGTTCAACATTTTCTCCATATTACAATGTACTTGGAGGTCAAATTTTACATTTTTTTGAATTTTTTTACTATTTATTAAGATGGGTACAAAATTCAATGGTCTGAATTTGACTAGTTTTGTAAAATACTTAATAAATAGTAAAACAATTCAAAAAAATGTAAAATTTGACCTCCAAGTACATTTTAATATGGAGATCATGTTGAACGGTCGGATCGACTGTTTGAACTTTGAAAATGAAAATATGTTCATTTTACAAATAGGTCCTTATGCCCATAGAAGCATCCCTATATATATATATAGAGAGAGAGAGAGAGAGAGAGTGGCTAAGATCAAAGTGGTATGACCAAGGCCTTTGGTGCTACCAAGTTGTTTTTGGATTTTTAAAGTCCAAACGATCGATCTAAACCGTTAGATGTGTTCTCTATATTAAAATATGCTTGGAGACCAAATTTTACATTTTTTGGAATTTTTTACATTTTTTAGATTTGCAAAATTCCTCATAGATCGTCAGAAATATTGGTTAGATTGAACGGAGAAAAAAAAAACCACCTTGAAAAACATGTAAAAGATAAGTGATGTGTCCAGTTTTTTAAAGAAATACTTGATATCTTAGGTATGAATACTTGATGAATTATATATGAATATTTGATATCTTAAGTATTCATACTTTCCATTTTGTATGTGAATTAATTTAATCAATGAATGTAGCACTGGTGGTGTGATCCACGTGACTTTTTTGTTGTGGTCCCCAATGCAGTCTGACAGTTACTGGCCCCGAAAAGTAATGGTCCCAGTTGAATAGATGTTTGACAAATTTTAGTGATGAATACTTCATTGAGTAGGTATGAATACTTCATTTGGGTAGATGAATACTTTCAATTTTATTTCCTTTGTCTGACAGTTGTACTTTGACCGTTAGTTAGCGGGGGGGGGGGGGGGACGTTTAGGGGACTGAATGGGGGGACTGTTAGTCGATCCCTAAATTTAAATCTCAGCCGTCAAAATAAAATCGTTAGGTTTGATATATATCATTTTTCCTATGCATATATAAAAAATTACGATATTTTAATTTTATTGTGATCAGTATCAAGAGATTGCAAAAACACATTAATATGAATAAATTATGGACGTTGTTTTTCAACTTATTAATTTATATAATAAAAAAACTGAAAAGTAATATTTTTTTATATGCATGTCGAAAAAATAATATAAATTAGATATCTCGGTTTTATTTTAATATATAAGTTTTAATTTTTTATTAAAAAACAAACAGAGATATGATATTATATACATTTTAAATTCTTCTCTATTATTATTATTTATCGTTTTTTAAATTTCCCAAATGTTGGATTAATGAATGGAAGCTTATTCTCTCTTTTCCGAAACGCTCCAGTAATCGCTGACAGTGGGCCTGAAGAAGTCTAATAATTCTGAGATCGCAAACAACTCCGTTTGATCTCAGCCGTACATACTCTAGGGTTTTCATTTGCCCCGTCCAAACCCTACATAATGACGGCTTATAAACCTCTTTCTCCCTCTCCTTCTCTCTCCTTCAACCCCGTCAGGGAGCCGCCGCTCGAGAGAAGAAGCAAACGAACAAGAGATGGTATGGATTTCATGCGAAAATATCATTTCTCGTAACTGATTACTGTCGAAATTTCATTTTTAGCTAGTTCTGTAATCTGTTCATGCATCTCGACATCGTTTCATATTAGTTCAAGTGCCTTTAAAATTAGGTGTCTGTATACTATAGTTTTGCTGCAATGGTACGGGAATCGCCTGTTTGATTCAAATTTGTTTAGGAATATATTTAATTTCTGCATTTTATTATCGGTTAACCTCAGTGATAGTTTTCCTTGTTTCACCATTTCAGCACCACAAATGCCTATCCTTGTGATCTTCTGAAACGATTAATTAGATAACCCTGTCGTAAACTGCTAGACGTATCAATTGCACTTCAGTAGCTAAATTGTTGGACCTTGGTCGTGTAGATTTGAGAGATCTACTGCGTTATAATGAGATTTTACGTTTATCTTTTAAATTTTGTTGGTTGGTTAATAATTCTGGTTCCATCACAGTTGAAGCACATTAGGATTGGTTAAATAAATTTATCAATGTCTCTAATTTTTTTTTTCTTGAATGCTACACAGGTATTCGTCAAGGCGCAGAAGACTAGGGCTTACTTCAAGCGTTACCAAGTCAAGTTCAAGAGAAGAAGACGTATGTTCATCTTATCTGAAATCTATGTGATAATTCTAATTTTTACTGTTAATAATTGATTTTTTTGGTTTGTCTACAGAGGGAAAGACCGACTACAGGGCCAGGATTAGGCTCACCAACCAAGATAAGAACAAATATAATACTCCGAAGTACCGATTTGTTGTCCGATTTGTAAGCAATTAGCCTCTCCAATTATCTATAATTCACAAGCAATTTTCTGGGATATATGCAGTGATTATTTTTTTAATACACGAACAGACTAATTTTCTGGGAAATGTGTAATGTTTTTTTTATTGCATGGATAGACCAACAAGGACATCACTGCCCAAATCATCTCAGCCAGAATTACTGGAGATATGGTGCTCGCTGCTGCCTATTCACATGAGCTGCCCCGCTATGGTCTTGAAGTGGGCCTCACCAACTATGCTGCAGGTATTTTTTGTTGTTATTGCAAAATTCCACTAGTTACCCTAGAAATCTTGTGCCAGATTAAAGGAAAAATAATATTTTTGGTATTCTCCTATAAGCATGACAAGTATTCTTTGATTCCAACAAGTTGTCCAAGTTTTCACTTCTCTCTCTGAATAAGGATTTTAGGACTGCAGGAACAGTCATGGTGTTTTGTATAATGAGAGAAGGGAAAAAGTAAGGTTACATGTGCATTGATATTATTTTGCAAGGGGAGGGGGGTGCATCAGATATTTTCATTATCATTTGATTAATAATATTAATTTTTATGTTTTTTTGTATAAAAGCTTACTGCACCGGTCTTCTCTTGGCTCGTCGTGTCCTGAAGACACTTGAGATGGATGGAGAATACGAGGGCAATGTTGAGGTAGTGTTATTATAATTTATTTCCCTTATTTGTGTTTGTTTGAAAACTTGGCACTGATATTTTACAGTTTTGTTTTGTGTAGGCTACTGGAGAGGATTATTCTGTTGAGCCAGCCGAAACCAGGAGGCCATTCCGTGCTCTGTTGGATGTGGGACTTGTCAGGACCACTACTGGCAACCGTGTTTTTGGTGCTCTTAAGGTAGTCTCCTGTTCCTTTTGTGTTTTGCCTTTTCTAACAATCTTCTTATATACTTATTTAGTGATTGTATTTTGTCTGAACTATAGGGAGCCTTAGATGGAGGTATTGACATCCCACACAGTGACAAGAGGTTTGCTGGTTTCCAGAAGGATGGAAAGCAGCTGGATGCCGATGTGCACCGTACCTACATCTTCGGTGGCCATGTTGCTACTTATATGAGGGTCAGTGCTGGTCATATATCTTAGTAGTTGGTTTAGTGGAAGTGCTTATATCAAGTTCATTAACAACTCAAGTTGATGCTAGTGGGAAAAATGGATAGCATTGGACCACCTTGAATTCTTGAGATGTGTACATATTTTCCCTGCGTAGGGTGGATAATTTGTGGACCCCATACCTCATAAATAAATATTATTCCTGAGTAGAGAATCCAAATCAAATGGAACTTTATGATCGAATTGTTTTATTCTTGTAGATATTTTTTTCCATTTATTATGTTGTATTTGATGAGCAGTCAATGGAGGAGGATGAGCCAGAAAAGTACCAGTCTCACTTCAGTGAGTACATCAAGAGAGGTATCACTGCTGATGACATGGAGGCCTTGTACAAGAAGGTCCATGCTGCCATTAGGGCTGACCCAACTATTGTCAAGTCCACCAAGGAGGCCCCCAAGGAGCACAAGAGGTATCATGCCCTAACATGTTTTCCTTTCTACTAATTGAAAACCAATGTTTGGTCGGTACAAGTATAAACTAATTCTGTAAAGTGTAGATATAAAATGATCAAAAGTACTATCTGATAAATGGTAAATTTTTTATAAATAGAGGAATCACCGTCTAGGATGTAGAAAAACTTGATTCTGAAAAACACAAGATGTTATTGTATTGTTAGCTCTTAGAGTAATAGGTAGTTGAAAATACAATCAACAAAGTATATTTTGGGGTTAATGTCTGTTATATGAGCTGTATGCAAATACTGCATGAAAGTATTTTTAAATTAGAGAGCAATACGATTTTTGGAAAATACTCGAAAAGGACCTGTCCAGATTGCATGCTTTAAATGTTTTGCATATATTAGATGTTTTAACTTTTTCTGACTTGATTTGCTGAATAATAGGTACAACTTGAAGAAGCTTACCTATGATGAAAGGAAAGCCAGTCTCCTTAAGCGCCTCAACGCCATTAACTCATCTGGTGGTGCTGATGATGACGAGGATGATGAATGAAACAAGATCATACAATATCATCTCTAGTATATTTCTCTTTAATGTAGTTCTGTTTTATGGAAACCAAAAGACTAGTTATCCTTGTAGTTTTTGTTCGTGCCGAGATTTTGTGGAACTTGGTATGCCAGTTTCAATTTTGGTTCATTTCTTAAGGTTGAGATTATTTTTTTTTGGATCTTGCTTTACTTTTTGTTTTCTTTAAGTTTTTTAGTTCGTTTTTGCAGTATGTTATATCCTTTTATTTTCATCAAAGGATTTGATCAAGACAATGGTATGCTCAATGAACGTCAAGTCACTTGTATATTTCTCTCAAATCTTGATCTAAAATGTCTTCAACAACCTGAAGTCCGACCAAATTGAACAATGTACATAAAAGAGAAAACCACCACTCCACAATGGAGCTCAGAGCAGTTATATCGATTTGAACTTCCAAGTCAGTCTAAAACCAAAAAATTGAAATGCATTTCTTGATATAATGGGAAAATTTCCAAGTTGGGAGTACATGCAGCGCTGGAGCTCAACTGCATTTCATGTCGGCCTAAGCAAGAGAGGTCAAAGGAACTGATGTTGAGCAACACTACTAGAATTAAATCTTAATCTACGCTAAGGAATGTTTGGTTGTTTTAATTTATGGATGAAAGCTAATGAAGCTAATGGAAATAGTAGATGTGCTTTAAGGCTCGAGCAAGAGATTAAGATCCGGATAAAAGGAGACTAAAGTAGGTGATCTTAATCTGCTTTAAGTAACTGATGTTCGGCAGGATTAAACGGTTAAAGGAGCTAAAAGAAGTTAAAAAGAGTCTTAAGAAAGCTTAACCCTTCTTGCCGAACAACTCTAGAAGTTTGGAATGATTTTTTTCTGGAAAGAATGGAGTGCATATCAGGTGAACTATTTCAACTTTTGCGTGACTGATGTTTACGGTGCCTGTTTGGGGATAGTGCAGGAGCTGATATTATTTGTGCTTTGAGATTCATGCAGAACGTATTTGAACAGTTGAAATTTTCCAGAAAAAATACTCAAAGTTTGAGATATCTCATAGGATGCGAATTCGAAAAAATGACACTAATATCTCTAATTTTGTTATAATTTTTTTTGACAAGATTGTCTTGTTTCCGAGTGCCCCAATGTTCAGCAACTCTGAGTGGATGGGGATGCATCCGTCAAGTTCATCTAACCTTTATCCAAGTTTGGTTCATTTGCACAAGCGGTGCCGCTTAAGCAAACCCAAGGCGATTCTGAAATCGCCCATGGCGATCCGAGCCCCCCCCCCCCCCCCCCCCACACCTCCTTTTTATCATTTTCTTCCATCAGTGCTTCTGTTGGTGGATCTGGCTACTGCTTTCGGTGCTTCTGTCTAGTGAATCTGGCCACTACTCACTGTTCCGTCGACGTTCGAGCCGGTGCTTCCATCTAGTGGATCAGGTCACTGTTTCTTGGTGCATCAGCTTCGTGGATCTGGTCATCGCTTTTTGCATCGTCCTTCTGAGTGTTTTTATTTTTCAAGACAAGTGGTTCGCCTTTTCTTCTCTTCTCCTGAGCTCTTTTTTCCATCTTTAGCAATAGAAGAGTGGATGGAATGAGTTGTACATATAGTTACTTACTTTATATGTTGTTTGTGCTGAGATTTGTTTATGCGCTCGCTTTCTCCTCCTCCTCTTCTCCCTCTCTTTTCTGCTTTCCACATTGGCGACTTTTCATTGGGACCTCTGGTGGTGACTGTTCCGGTTTGATTGATTCAGTTCCTGATCCGATTTGATTCAGTGCCTCAATTGAAACTTCTGAGAGGTGACTGTTCTAGCCCGGTTGATTCAGTTTCCAGTCTGATTTCATTCAGTGCCTTCTACGATGATCTGCCAGCATGACAACTATGCGCACAGAGAAAACCATCACTAAGCTCCTATCATTTCCATTAAACAAGAATGATCAAAATTGTGTCCACAGGATGCACATACCACTGTGCGTTTTTAGTTTGTTTACAGCTGAGTGTTTTTTAAGACATTTCTTGTTTAATCTTATGTAACAGTTGGTTTGTAACTCTTTATATTAATAAAATCGTCTACGGATTTTACTGCTAAAAAAGAAACTTTTATCCAAGTATGAATGAACTGTGTGAATGTTTGCCTTCAAATAGGGAAGTGCTATTTTCAACTAAGGTATTGTAATATCGAATGCTGAGAGAAATTTTTCTCTTTAAATATCTATTTTACTCTTTTACTCTCTGTTATCTATCACAATTAATACAAATGTTAATAAAGAAAAAAAAAATCAATAATGAAAAGAATAAAGAAAAATATTTTTTTGTTTGAAATCTTCATGCAAAATCAAGAGCAAGACTCAAACTCTCGAATCTTTGAGTAGCTATAATTTCAAAACTTTTTTTTCTAATCAACTGTGCTACCACCCATCTCAATATGACTAACATTTAGAAATTCACGATACTAAGTTCTGCCCAAGTGTACTAATGCAATTCTTATTCTTAGTGTGACCAAAACTTGATGAAATTAATATTCTATGCACAACATTTACAACAAGAGGAGGGTTTCAATGCACCCTCTTTTCTATGCTCCCAATGCACCCAATGCACCCAATCTTTATTTTCTCTATTTTCAAAGTCCGAACAGATGATCCGAACCGATCAACATGACCTTCATAATAAAATATGCTTGGAGACCAAATTTTATATTTTTTAGAATTTTTTTACTATTTTTGAAGATAGATACAAAATCACTTTATCGGATGGTCCAGAATCTCCTTAAAACAATGATTTTGTACATATCTTAAAAAATAGTAAAAGAATTCTAAAAAATATAAAATTTGGTCTCCAAGCATAATTTATTATGAAGATCATATTGAGCGGTTCAGATCGACTGTTCGGACTTTGAAAATAGAGATAAAGGAGATAAAAAATTAAGTGTATTGGAAGCATAGAAAAGAGGGTGCATTGGAACCCTCCTCTTAGAACAAATATTTGTATTTCCATCCGACTTTGCAGTAGAACCATTAAACTCATTGCATACTTTATAACTGTGCTCGTATGACTAACATTTATTATGAGTTTCTTTGCTTAAATCATATATATCAACCATGAGAATAGTCAAATATATAAAAATATACGTAATAATTATTCATAATAACATATATAGTTCTTCAAAAAAGTTTAAAAAAATAAGAAAGCTTCTACAAACTAAGTCAAACTTACTTTGATAAAAAAGTAAAAAAATAAAATTCAAATATTGTGTATTCATATAGTTTTTTTTGTATCACATATAGGAACTTACATTTAAATAAAAAAAAGTCCTTACATTTGCATCCTGCATTGAACTAGAACTACAAAATTCATTGCTTGCTTCATAATCATCTCTATGTGCATGGCTTCTAAGATTAAGCTCTTTGCTCGAACCGTAGTGACGGGAAGCTTCAACAAACTCAAAACTATAAAGATCTCGTCGTATAGAACTTATTGTCTCTGTCTTATTATTCAACTTTGGTGGACTGACTTTAGGAGGTCGAGCATTAGATTCGAAGAGAACATCAAATTGATTTAGAATTCACTTATCCTTTCATGAACCATATTTTTTTTAAAAGCCGACCATTCTTGATACTTTAATGCGAAGTTCTTCGAGCATGACGACAAAACCATTATCATGATCATTGTTGTGTGAACAATTTGGACACTGTAACATCTAACGAAGATAGAGCACTGTTCGTGACAGATGGGTGGGGCATGTTTGGTTCTCTATAGTTGCAACTGCCAACCGGTGCACTTTGCTTGGCTCAAACAAAATTTATCAACAAGTCCAAATTCAACCCTTGTAAGCTTCAGCTATCACAATTATGCAAAATTTTCTTGGTTGATAATTCAAATATGAAGGACAAAGCAGGTCGAAATAAAACGGAGGCAGCGTAGCGTCTCTTTCTTTTTGGTAGCTAGGTCAATTAAATTGATATCTTAGTGGTTTGTTACAGAAGTGAAGCGGGTATAATATTTATTTTCCAAATCCAATTTCTCCGAATCCACGGCCACGTGGGGTAGTTTTGGAGGAAACAAATCTGCTGAAATTCTCACTAGTGAACAGTATTTCTGAAATCTCTAGTAATCTGAATCCAGCCGTCAAATTGTTTTTAGATGCGTGAAAAAAAAATCAACTGTTTCGAGATACGTGTATAGAAAAAGTTTGACAGCTGGATTCGGAATTTTAGAGATTTCAAGAACAATGTTCACGAATGATGGATTTCAGCAGATTTCAATTCAGTTTTGAATGTAACCGCATTCAATTCATGCTTTGAATTCCCATGTGGGATTATTTGCTAGTTTGAGCTTGGACCGGATATGCGTTTTTGTGATTTATGACATGCGATTTTGTGCTCTTTATCTTTCTTTCTGTTTTTTTTGCAATACTAAAAAAGGTCTATTTTGATTATAAAACTTATATAATATTATATAATTAAAACATTAGAGTGAATTATTCGGACTCATTATCTGACAATTATTCGTTTTATATTCGTGGATTATCAGTTCTGTATCCTCATCCGTTTAAGATGGATTCACTTTTACATTTTGACATATGTTTATTATCTGTATTCGTATTTGTATCCGCTCATTGAAATATGAATATGAATTTGATATTAACATTATCCGCTCCAAATTCGCCATATACAACCCTAAGTTTGTAGTAATACCAAAACATTTAAAAAAAATTGTTCCCAACTATTGGTGTGTAGAGTGACCCTGCCATTAAAAGTTAAATTTTTTTTTTCAAGAGAAGGAGAGAGATGTGGGATTGAAACAATTTTTCTTCTTCTCTTTGTATGTTATTTTCTTGTTTAACTTTTTCCCTTTATTAACTTCTTTATTAATTTTTGTATTAATTGAGATAGATAAAGGAGAGAGTAGAAGAGTAAAATAGATATTTGAAGAGAAAAATTTCTCTCAATGTTCAATATTGTAATAATTTAGCTCAAAATAGGGCTCCCCTCAAATAGGAGTGCACATAAAGCTCATGACTCATAACTCGTCCGGAATCAACTTGCTAACAACTCAAGTTGACTGAATCGGTTGACTCATGAGTTAAATCCGTATTGCCCCAATTTGGTTTGGAATCAACTTGTCTAAACTACCAGACTTTATCTGTTTGGTATTTTAGTAGTTTTTAATAATAAGAAGATTATAATCCAGATCTCCATTAATTTTGTTCGTAATGCAATTAAAAGCAGCTAAATTTCAATAGAATTATATAACCTAAATGGAACTGTCAAAATCTAAAATAGATTAAAAGATAATAAACATTATGTTGTCATGATAAGCGAGTTGGTTCACAAGTCACGAGTTGACTTGAGTTGCTCATAAGTTGGGTTTTTTCAACTCGGTTCTAGATGAGCAACTCGAGTTGACTCAGCTCATGAGTTAACGAGTTGAATTCGAGTTGCCTCCAACTCGGACTAACCTCAGCTCATGAGCAGGAGAACAGCTTGGGTCCGATGCCCATCGGACTCAAATTTGGGTTCGATGGGTTTAGGAACCGTCCGTTCAACTTTAAGATTCATGCGCACGAATTTTAAAGCAGATGCGAAAGTTGCGAGCACGAATCTTAAAGCAGATTGGACGGTCGTCGAACCCATCGAAATCACTTTGAGTCCGATGGGCATTGGACCCAAATTGGTTCCCATGAGCAGCCCTAACTTCAAACCAGCTTGCATGCATGCATTCAGATATGCTTCTTTCGTGTGATACTAATTTTTTTTTTAGAGATAGAGTTGTGTTACCTGAGCTCAACTTGCTTGCAAAACCTTACTGGGAATATATCCTTTAAAAGAAAAAAAAAACAATTCTGATATAGAGATCAGGGAATGAAAATGTCCCTCAAGTAAGAAATAAGAAAATCAAGGAAGAAAATGAAATTAAACCCAGCTTCTTCTGCAGGATTATTAGAATTGATTGCCTGACCAATAAATAGTACATTTTTATTTCAGCCCGAGAAGCATAATACATGTATATTATGCTATTAAGGAGAATCTTGATTGTATACAACATAGCTACCCATTCCTTTAAGCTGAGGCTAGAGATCTGTACACGTCGGTCTTCTCAGAATTAACAATTTCACCACTCATATGATCAACAACTGTATCATTCAAATTAATGTGTCAGAGGAATACGGATAGACGTTACCGGTAGGATGGATTATTAATGACACTGTTTCATTCTGACTCAGTACCAAAAGAGATCTTTTTGTGTGCCCAGTTTTTATTTTTGCCCCCCAACCCAAAAATAAATAAATTAGATAACACTGTGTATCAGGACCCATATTAGGTGGTCAGCAGTTAGGCTTGTAATTGCTGCATATTTGAAGCACAATTATCTTTTGATGATAACTTTCACTTCAATTTCGAATTAGAAGAAAAATGAGGCATGTACCAGTACCCCGAGCATTGAAAAAGAAAACACAAATTCATATTGAACCAAACTTACCAAGGGGCTTGTAAGTAGGTAGGTTAATGTACGTAGGACATGATGAGCTTGATTTTGTTATATCATCCGTCGCATTACTTGATAATCCAATCACACAATCACGGGGCTGAAAAATGAGCATTAGAACAAAATATTTTCACATACTTGTAGGACTGGTTGGCGTACCATATTTCTTTCAATTAAATAGAAGAAATAATTTCTTGAAAGAAAATAATACTAACCTTAAAATCCTTGTAAAAGCAAATTCTAAGTTCTTGGACTGAACCTTTTTTGCAGACAAGCAAAGGTGTTGCACCAAAATCATTTTTAATGGCCGAGACTACATCACTTAATAAGTATTTCTCACCATTTAGAGCATCAATGCCAGCATTTTTCAAAATCCTCTACAAAAACCAGAACATGCAATTCACACCCGTGAGAAATGTATGTTACAAGCTACAGGAAGTTTAATGATGGATTTTCCCCTAAAATACCCTTCAATTTACCTGAGGTAATGAATATGTCCAGTAAGGACATTTAATTTTAATTTTTCTCTGTACGATTTATACAATTCTATGTATTGAAAACATACAAATTGTATAACAGAATTTGGAAGGACTGGTAAAGACCATGAAGAAAAACACCAACCCTCTCCCCCCAACCAAAAAAAAAAACGATAAAAAAAAGCAAGCAAGAACCTTTGGCAGGTATAGAAGTAGCAAGAACAAAATTTTCAAAACCACCCTCCACCAAAAATGTTTACTAATAAAGTTCCACTCTATATCAACTAAGGAATTTTGGTGAAAATATTGTTTACATCAACCGAAAATTAAAAGAGGGAGGATTGTTCCTTAAAGTTGAGCTTATTACACATGTTGCATATAGGAGAATCAGATTTGTGTGCTGTTGTGCTGTACTATTATGCCCATTATTAGTATGGACCATGGTCTGTAGTCAAATTAGCAGGAGGCTAATTTGACTTTTAAACAGCTAACATGAATGGTGGCCAGACATAAATTTAAAATTATAATACTTACTGTAACATTGTACTTGGTATAAAGATTGAGGGTTGTAGCAAAATAGTCGTATTCATCTTGTATTACAGGGTAAGAGCATGTCCCATGTTTTTCTGAAAAAATTATAAACATTTAGCTAATCAAGTCAAAAAGTTCAATAGAATAAGTAATTAGTGTGTCTAAGGAGAGAGTTATTACCCCACTAAGGAAGAGAATATCACCAGTGAACCACATGCAACCACATGCAACATAAAAGTATTCATTAGCTACTTGATACTTCAATGAAATTGTATATATGAATAGAAGGAGAAATTCAGAAAAGAGCCCCCCAAACTATCACTAATTTTCAAAATCCCTCCTCTTTAGTTTTGCATAGCAAGATCCTTCTTATGTTATATTATGTAGAAATTAGTTATAAATTTTATTAAAAAGATTGAGTTGTTACTTCATGTGCCCAAATCGGTCCCTTTCCGCCAAAGCAACGCTTCGAAGAGGTACAATATAAGGATGGCCAGTACGCTTCAAGTTCTGGCATCAGTGACTTGACCTAAGTCAAACAAATTAAGAACATAATAAATTTAAGTTTATTGACTGTAAAGGAAGGGATGAATCAGATGAAAGTTCTTGTTAAAAAAAAATGAAGGAAAGAAGATTCTGATTTATATTTCAACCACCTTGTTAATATCAAAACCAGCATGTGTACAGCATGATGGCCATGTCCCATCATCATAGTCTGTCCATAGACCATCTGGTAAATGAAATAATAGTTAGTAGTTTTACTACCATAAAATAATCTTGTTTTAGATACTAGTTTAGCTGAGTTTTATTTTAACATATATTTTTTATACATCTGTTTATTGTCTGCCATGAATTTTGATATGCAAGCTTCAGAAGTATCTAAGGAATTTGTTTTTTTTTTAAACATTGAAATCCATAGACTTAATCTCACAAACCACCATATAATAGACGAATAGAACAGAGTACATATCAATAGGGAATAGGGACAGTAAAGAAGACTTACGAATTGTAAACCAATTGATGGGCTCTGATCTGTAAAGTATTTAAACACAGGAAACACTTAGTACCTCTAAAGAGAATAAATTTTGCACTATCTGAAGTAGAAATTACATCTTTTATCTTTTAGTAAAACTAAATGATACTGACTGTTCTTAAAAAAATTCATGAAATACAAACAAGGTGAAGTGCTAAAACACAACAAAAAGTTATTTCTCTCCATAGAGTAATTTTGCCCTCTGTGAAGTAGAATTACATTTTGGTTAGAACAGACGATTAAGTGATAATACATTGGGGCAAATAATATTGTGCATCCCTGGCTAGCAATGCCAAAATTAATCAATCAAGAGGTAACTATGCTATAAATCGACATAGGATGCCCTAAATTACGGTAAGGATAAAAATGGATTAATAATTTAAGAGAGGAGCTAGCCTGCAACAGCCATTTGAGGAGCAACAGTGCCCGGTGTGAGCGCAGATCGTGCCTGGCCACTGGAGAGCCAAGAGGAAGTAATCGAACTCTCTCTGAGAAGCCCAAACGCAACTAGACGGGAACGAAATGGAGAGGAAGAATGTGAGTGCAAAGAAGGAAAAATGTCGAAAATTCATGCATACCTTCTTCTCCATTTTTCCCCAACTACTTCTACCTCCCTCTCCCTACGACTATTTATCAGAGAGAAAAAGGAATATTATCGAGTATTTGGAATCTTAGGTTCGGGATCTGTATTGATGTCCTCACCCTGAACGTTTACGACGGATTACAAACTTACCGACGTGGTGTGAGATATTCGTACTTGGTTAATAAAGTATCGACACGTCATCAAAAGTAGATATATGTAAATATTTTTCTTTCGGAAAGCCAGTAGGCAGTTACCGGACGTTCTTTCGTTAGGTTTTTGTCTGCATCCAACTGCATCCCTTGAACACGGGTCTTTTATCTTTTAATGATCGAACGGTCAGTAAACAGTAGATCTCTTTATTGGCAAATATTTTCCGCTAAATAACTAGTATGTAGACATATCTAGGACGCTGTCATGTATTAACTTCCTTTTTTATTGGAATTTACTGCAATTGAAGCTTCTGTCGACATGATCACTCGCGTCCGACACTCATCCGACTCAAATGGTTCGGCTCAACTTGTGTCCGACACTTGTCGGAAAACACATATTCATGAATGAACAGTATGAATTCTTGCAAGCATGCATTCAGTATATGCTTCTTTCGTGTGATACTTCAATTTTTTTAGGGATAGGGTTGTGTTCCCTGAGCTCAACTTGCTTGCAGACTTAACTGTACTATATTACAAGTAATATATATCCTTTAAAAGAGAAAATATGTCTTATATCAAAGGAAGAAACTGAAATTAAACCCAGATATCCAGGATTAATACAATTGATTGTCTGAACTGAAAATGGTACATTTTTGTTTTTGATATTTCAGACCAAGAAAAATAATACACATATTGTGCTATTAAGGTGAATCTGTACACGTTGATCTTCTGAGAGTTGAGAATTTCACCACTCAAATAGCTACTTTGTATGCATTAAAATTTTCATGGCCATTCCTTTAAGCTGAGACAAGAAATCTGTACACGTCTGTCTTCTCAGAATTAAGAATTTCAGCACTCATATCACCATCAGCTGTATCATTCAAATTAATGTGTCAGAGGAATAAGAATAGACATACCAGTCAGATAGAGCCTTAATGGTACCAAAACAGATCTTTTCTAGGATCTTTTTGTGTGCTCAGTTTTTTTTTTTTTTTAATATGAAATTTATACAAACACTCCCCCCAAAACTTGGATAATACTGTCTGTATCAGTGCAGGATCCATACTAGTTGGTTACCAGTTAGGCTTATAATTTCCCACTTGGTTGTTTGAATCCTTGATGCTTTGTCCTTAATTGCTGCATATTTGAAGCACAATTGTCTTTTGATGATAACTTCGTCTCAATTTGATATTATAAGATAAAAGAAGCATGTATCAGTAACCCAGAGCACTGAAAAAGAGAACACAAATTCATATTGAACTTACCAAGGGGCTCGTAAGTAGGTAGGCTGATGTACAGAGGACATGATGAGCTTGGTTTTGTTATATCATCCATTGCATTACTTGATAATCCACTCACGCAATCACGAGGCTGAAAAATGAGCATTAGAACAAATAGTTTGCACATACTTGCAGGATTGGTTGGCCTCCTATATTTGTTTCAACTAAATAAAATAAAATAAATAATTTGTCAAAGAAAATAAAACAAACATTTGTACTAACCTTAAAATCCTTGTAAAAGCAAATTCTAAGTTCTTCGACTGAGCTGTGTTTGCAGACAAGCAAAGGTGTTGCACCAAATTCATTTTAATGGCTGAGACTATATCACCTAATAAGTATTCTCACCATTTTGAGCATCAATGCCAGCATTTTTCAAATCCTCTACAAAAACCAGAACATGCATTTCGCACCCATGAGAAATGTATGTTACAAGCTACAGGAAGTTAGATGACGGACTTTTCCCTAAAATACCCTTCAATTTACCCGAGGTAATGAATATCCAGTAAGGACATTTTTATTTTAAATTCTCTCTGTACAAGTTATACATTCTATGTATTGAAAACATACAAATTGTATAACAGAATTTGGAAGGATTGGTAAAGACCATGAAGGAAAACACCAACCCCATCCCCCCAATCAAAAGATTAAAAAAAAACAGGTAAGGTCCGTTGACAGGTATATAGAAGTAGCAAGAACAAAGTTTGCACAATAAATCATATAACTGTTCTCAAACGACCCTCCACCCAAAATGTTCACTAATAAAGTTCCACTCTATTACATCAACTAAGGAATTTTGGTGACAATATTGTTTACATCAAACTAAAAATTAGAAAAAGAAGAATTGTTCCTTACAATTGAGCTTATTACACATGTTGCATCAAGGAAGAATCAGATTTGTGTGCTGTACCAGTATGTCCTTTATAATATGGACCATGTTTTCTATAGTCAAACAGCAAGCTAATTTGACTTTTAAACAGCTAACATGAATGACAATCAATCATAAATTATAAATTTTAATACTTACTGTAACATTGTACTTGGTATAAAGATTGAGGGTTGTAGCAAAATAGTCGTATTCATCTTGTATTTACAGGGTAAGAGCACGTCCCATGTTTTTCTGAAAAAATTATAAACAATTAGCTAATCAAGTGAAAAAGTTTAATAGAATAAGTTCGTAAATGCATGTCTTACGGAGAGAGTTATTAGTTATACCCCACTAAGGAAAAGAGAATATCACCAGTCAACCACATGCAACACAAAAATAAAAAAAAACTTTCATTAGCTACTTGATATTTCAATGAAATTGTATATATGAAGAGAGGAGAAATTCAGAGAAGAGACCCTGAACTATCACTAATTATTCAAAAACCTCCTTTAAATTTGCGAAGCAAGATCTTTCTTGTGCTATATTATGTAGAATTTAGTAGTAAAAAAAAATGAGTTGTTACTTCGTGTGCCCATATCGGTCCCTTTCCACTGAAGCAACGCCTTGAAGAGGTACAGTATAAGGACGGCCAGTATGCCTCCAGTTCTGGCATCAGTGACTTGATCTAAGTCAAACAAATTCGGAACAAAATAAATTTACGCTTATTGACTGTAAAAGAAGGCATTAATCAGGTGAAAGTTCTTGTTAAATAAAAATGAATGCAAGAAGATTCTGATTTATATTTCAACAACCTTGTTAATATCAAAACCAGCATGTGTACAACATGATGGCCATGTCCCATCATCAAAGTTTGCCCATAGACCATCTGGTAAATAAAATAATAGTTAGTCGTTGCACTACCATAAAATAAACTTGTTTTAGATACTAGTTTAGCTGAGTTTTATTTTTACATATTTTATTTATACATCTGTTTGTTGTCAGTCATGTATTTTTAAAATGAAAACTTCAGAAGTATACAAGGAATTTGTTTTTTTCTCTTTCAACATCGAAATCTGTAGACTTAATCACACAAACCACCATATAATAGACTAATAGAATATGAGTACACATTAATAGGGAACAGGGACAGTAAAATAGACTTACGAATTGTAAACCAATTGATGGGTTCTGACCTGTAAAGTATTTAAACACAGCAAGCACTTAGTTCCTCTAAAGAGAGTAAAGTTTGCACTATCTAAAGTAGAGCTATGTCTTTTAGTAATTTTGCCCTCTGTGAAGTAGAATTACATTTTGGTCATAAAACTACAGGACAGTAACTGATCTTAATGAATTTGAGATTGGCAGACTAAAATGTAAATAGAACAGACCATTTAAGTGATAATACATTGGGGCAAATAATATTGTGCATCCCTGGGTAGCAATGCCAGAATTAATCAATCAAGAGGCTTAATTATGCTATAAAATGGACATAGAAAGCCCTAAATAATGGGAAGGATTAAAACAAATTAATAATTTAAGAGAGGAGCTAGCCTGCAGCAGCCATTAGAGGAGCAACACTGCCCGGTGTGAGCGCAGATCGTGCCTGGCCACTGGAGAGCCAAGACGAAGTAATCAAACTCTTTCTGATACGCCCAAACCCAACTAGACGGGGACGAAATGGAGAGAAAGAAGGTGAGTGCAAAGAAGGAAAAATGTCGAAAATTCATGCATACCTTCTTCTCCATTTTTCCCCAACTAGTTCCATCTCCCCCGTCAACCGGACAAGTATCCTCTCCAATACCGTAAAAGATTCCTTCACTTACGGTTTGAGATTAACTCTCATCCGCTTTAAGATTCGGGCTAACGGAGGGCAGTATTATTGGGCTTTGAGATTCGTGCCAAATTAAAAAATAACGGTCCAGATCAAGTAATTGTAAAAGATTCCCTATTAAGGTACCGGGGAGGATCTGAATTCCCCCAACTAGTTCCATCGAGTAATGGAGTCTTTTTTTTCTTTTGACTGAAAGGCTCGGGATCTTTATTGATCCCCTTTCCCTGCACGTTTACGACGGATTACAAACTGACCCACATGGACCATATGGTGGGAGGTATTCGTCCTTGGTTAATAAAGTTTCGACACGTCATCAATAGTAGATCTGTGTAAATATTTTTCTTTAGGGAAAGCCAGTGGGCAGTTGCCGGACGTTATTTCGTGTGGTTTTTGTCTGCATGCAACTGCATCCCCTTGGAAAACTTTCTCTGTGGCGAACTGTATAGTTATGGGTTCTTACGCAATTTCTGTCCCCAAAGAGGGCCATATTAAAATTTTGTCGGTTCTCGGGTGAATTGTGTCTAAACCCTAGCCCCACTATTCACATCGCTCGCTCGTTACTCTCTCTCTCTCTCTCTCTCTCTACAATACAAACATGTGGCGGTTGAAAGCGAGAGCTTTGCTTCTCCGATCAGCTCGTCAATGGCGGATCCCTCAGGTTCCTCCTCAAGCACCAATCCTAGTACCCCCTTTCATTTCTTCGAACACACCATGTCAATCTCTCCCAGTCTCATCTCATTTACCCTACCTCAGAACCTTTTCATCCAGCCCCGAAACTGTCACACAAGAAGATGATTCAAGAAACCATAGCTTAAACCAAGAACTAAACGAGAGCTCTGGTTCGGAATCGGCGGGCGGGGAGAGCTTGAGCGATTTGTGGGAAGAAGTCGTGCAAACTGACGATTCACAGACTGTATTCGAACCAGTGGATTCAGAAGTAGAGTTTGATGTAGACGAAGAAGTGAAGAACGTTAAAAATGCCATAGATAGCCCAGGAGGGGTCGAAAGGTGTTTTGCCAAGATGTGGTACGGTATAAACGAAGAGGTAGTTTCCAGAGTTCTACAAGAAAGTTCCAATATTTCACCTGAAAAGTTATTAGAATTTTTCGGGGTTATTTATGAAATGCATCCTTCTTCAGTTACTGGAAAGACAGTGGGCCTATTTGTTAATGCAATTATCAGTTCGAATGAGGTTTTTAAAATGGATATTAACAAATTGTTGGATTTTATTAAGAAATTGGGTGCTGAGGGAGAAAAGGGGTTGGTCCCTATTGAGGCACTTAATGGTTTATTGAGTGTTCTTTCCAAATTGAAAAACGGTAAGGCCGCACTGGAAGTTTTTGAGAAGTTTTCTGATTTTTCATGTGTTCATGATGGAGACAGTTATTATTTCACTATTGTAGCACTTAGTAAAATCAATGAGGTTGAATGCGTGTGGACTGTTTGTGAGAAGATGCTTGATTCAGGAAATTTACCAGATGGAGAGAAGATTGGTAAAGTAATTTCTGTACTTTGCAAAGATAAAAGGCACAAAGAGGCACATCTGGTGTACCTCATGGCCAAGGAGAAAAAGCTGACTGTGGGCACATCAGTTTTAGATGTCCTGGTTGGTGCTTTATCTCGAAGAGATGAAACAGTTAAACAGGCTCTGGAGATGTTAGATGAATATAAAGGGGATGCTCTTAGAAATGCGGGTTTTATTTTTGGGTCAGTAGTTCAAGGTCTGTGCAAAGCCAAGGAAGTGAAAGAGGCAAAGAAATTGCTTTTAAGGATGGTGGAATCAGTCCCAAAACCAGGTAATGCAGCATTTAATTATGTAATTACTGCATTATCAAAAGAAGGAGACATGGATGAGGCTGTGGAATTAATGACACTAATGGTAGATATGGGACTGAGACCTGATGTGTATACCTATACTGTAATAATGAGCGCATATGCAAAGTATGACATGATGAAAGAGGCACATGATTTGTTACATGAGGCGAAGGAGAGGCATGAGAAATTAAACCCTGTTTGCTACCATACTATTATTCGTGGCTATTGTAAAAAGGAACAGTTTGATAAGGCAATCGAGTGTTTGCATGAGATGAAAGAAGATGGGGTTAAACCAAATTTGGATGAGTATAACAAGCTCATACAGTCTCTTTGTTTGAAGGCCATTGATTGGAGACGTGCAGAGGCTCTTTTGGTGGAGATGGAAAAGAGTGGGCTGCACCTTAATGGTCTTTATGGTACAACTCGTAGTCTCATATCAGCTGTGAAGGAGCTAGAGGAAGAGGAGGTCAAGTCCAATGCTAACATTGAAGCATAGTTTTCTCTTTTTCTGGAGGATTTCTTTTTCACATGTAGAGGTGAATTTCATTTCTACGAAGAAAACGTGTTTTCTGTCTTTTCCTTTTTGTTTGGTTTCTGGTTTTGACAAAGTTCTGAAATGTTGTCAACTCTCATATGAGTGATAAAATTTTGTGTTATGATGAATTGAAATGGATCCAATTTAATTGTAATCTTAGAACTTGTGTCTCACTGCTTCAGGAGGGATATTAGGTGTATTTACTTTCATGTTGTCTTTTTTAGAAAGTATCTTCTCTAGGTGTTAATGTGAAAAATTTAGTAATTTGCTAATATTATTTTGTGAAATTGCTTAATAATTGAAATTATAACCCCCATTCTTGTTTCTCTATATACCCATGCATACGATCCTTGTTTGCAAATTGTTGCCCAACAACCTGTTCTAGTTGGTACCAGCAAGCACAAGCCATGCCAATAATGGAACCAGTAAATGAAACTTATTTATTTATAATCATCATCATCATTATCTCTCCTCAAAGTTGATCGATTGCAACTTTCTTTGTAAATAGGTGCTGCCATGCCAAGGAATGACTGAAGGAGATAACTCACAAAAGTTCTTCTCTGTTTTTTTTCTTTTTAATCTGTTTCTTTCTTTTGTAGTTAAATTATGTATTTTGGGTTCCCTGTTACTGTATAATAATAATAATAATAGCAATATACTTCCTGCTATAACATTTTTTATGTAGTGGGTAAGCTTGCATAACAATACTTGGATATGCAAGTATGCCGATGGAAACCTTTGTCAGAGTTTTGACACATTTTTAGATGTGATTATTTGTTTGTTTATTATTTGAACCAACTTTTTTTTCCCTATTCAACACTGTATTCATCAGACTATCTATTTTTTTTAAAAAAAATTCAAGTTTGCTTATATTAAATTCATATAAATGGATGGAGCTTTCATATTGTGGATGTTGTCTTAAACTTTTGTCTGTAATCATGTATGTATTTTACCTTGGCAAATTACATGTTTGTTACATGCTCCCACTCTTCAAGCATGTGCCGACACCTGAAACCTGATCCCCCAAAGAACTCAAATTTGAGTCCGAGGTAGAATGCATGGAGCGTCTTTAATATTCGTGTTTGATCAGATTGGACGGTCTAAAATCGAACTCAAAATTTGAGTCATTTGAGGGAATCCAAATTCACTGATCTCTTTCTGGACATCCCTGATCGCTCTGGTACTCCGTGAGAAAATCCCTGCCACAAGATGCTGCGAACGGAGGATCCGTATCCTCCCAGGTACCTGACTCGAGCAAATTGAAACGAACGGCCCAGATTAATTCTATCTGGGCCAAACTCAATCCGGTGTCTATGGAGACTGTAAGGGGTCTGTTTTGAGATTCGTGTCATGTTAAAAGAACTGTCCAATCGTACTTTGCTTGAGTCAGATAACCTGAGATGATGTGAATTCACGAACGGATGGGACACATTTTTGCTGTCACGATATGGAATACATGGAAGATGAGAAAGCGTAATTAAGAAATTGTCGATAAGAATTTGTGTAATTCTTTGAGAAATAAACACAAACATAAATACGAGCATTATAATCCTTGACACATCACTTTACACAATCTTTTTATTTTTTCTAGTAAGAAATCGTCTGTTATTAAAAAAAAAAAAAGATATTAATATAAGAGTAAGGCTTGGGTGCTATGAATAGCATAAGGCCTTCGGTGCTATGGTTTCAAAAACCTATCGTATAAACTTCAAACTTCAATCTAAGTAGCTTAATAAATTGATTATATAATGAACTTGTAAAATACCAATTTTTACTATTTTTATGATTTATGAAAGATGACAAAAATGGCCTAAAATTTTGGCAATTTTCTTTTATTTTAAAATTATTTTTTGCCATCTTTCATAAATTATAAAAAATAGTAAAAATTGACATTCTACAAGTTCATTATATAACCAATTCATTGAGCTACTTAGACCGAAGTTTGAAGTTTATAAGATAAATTTTTGAAACCGTAGCACGGAAAGCCTTATGCTATTCATAGCACCCAAGCCTTACTCATAGTAGTTTATATTATAAATGAAATTTTCAATGACATCTAAAGTACAAGTAATTAATTGACAATTATTTATTATTTATGATAATTTTGAGGACTACACCCTCCTTGTAGAAAACTACGAGGGAGTTCGGCAACCCTCCTTAAGAGAGGCAAGATTAAAAAATTAATTTTGGTTAAGGAATGATTGTTCGGCAAGATATGAGGATTAAGAAAGTTGAATCAAAACAATTAAAAATTGTTTTATTCTGAGGAAGATTGTAAAATACCAAAATGACCCTTATATTATTTTTCTCATAAAAATGATTAATGATGCTTTTATATTACATAAATTTATTTTCATTAATAATTTATTTCCACCATAATTACAATTTAGAATAATTCTGAAAGCGAAAAATAAACTTTCCAATATCTAATTATAAAATGGTAAAATATCATTGTGCACTAAATCTGTTACTTAATGTTCAATTGGTACCAATTGTGTAAAATACTTGGGTCCGCCAATGCGGATACCAATTGGTACCAAATACAGATCACAATATCTAATTACAAACGGAATTCACACAATCAAAATAGATTGAGCCTCCGAGACGACAATATGATACAGAGCTACCTCATGATAGAGATGCCAGTGGTAGCCGATCTCAGACTCAGCCTAACTTTATGGCTGAGTTGGCAACATCTAGCTTCTCTACACCCCCGCCAGTCCCTAGGGGTGAGGATGATAATGTCTGGGATACCCCGATACGGGTGAGCAAAGAGGCCGAGGCTAATGTCGTTACACCTGATCAGAGAGTCTGATAGAGAGCATGGCCGGGACTACCGACAGAGTTAACAGCGGACATCCGGCAGCGCGATGGTGCCCTCTGGATAGCATATCGTCGCTGACCTTTTTTTTATGGTAGTTTTAGTTAGATTGTTTGTCGTATTTATATTTGGTATACTATGTTTGGTGTTTTATGTTTGGATTATCTTATATTTTGGTTCTTTTTTATGTGCTACTTTATAGTGTTTTTATGATAGTCTTTATATATTTTTTTAGATTTTTTGTTACTAAATTATACTAAAATAAACTAAATAATGCTAAATTATACTAAAATAAAATAAATTGTGCTAATTATGCTAAATTATATCAAAATAAATTGAGAGAGTTCTAATAGATAAACAACAAAACAAAAATAACAACATGCATACTACAACATAAAATCTAAACAGAAAATACTAGAATAACATAAAATACACACCACATATTCTCATATAGCAAACACTATAGCTTAGGAGTAGTGGAACTTTCTCCCGTCATCTTCGAAGACGTGTAGCAGTACGCAACGCACTCCCACATTTGGAAACGATAATCGTTTACCAGATCATCATTCTTGTCGATACATTTGGAAACGATAATCGTTTACCAGATCCGCAATATCCCCCTTGACACGACATGCGAGACAGACTTCCCAATCAGGTGGAGGGTCGATATCGCCGAAGTTCTTGTAAAAAACGCTTCTAACAGTCGGATCATCCGTGGTAGCATAATCTTCAACCTCGTTGGGTGGAAATCCTAAACGAGATAAACATCTCCTCAAGAGGGCGTCACTCGTCCAAAAATTGTTAGCGAGGGATATGCGAGCATTGCGTGTGGTTTCACTTCCTCCTTTTCGAAGTTCCGGTTTGGGTGCCATGGTAAGATATAGAGTTTGAAATGAAAGTTATGGATTCGACAATTTATATTAATTCTAAATAATTTCTAAAAAAATAATAAATAAAAAAGGAAAAAATAATAATAAATTTACAGAAAAATTGCCTCAAATATCGCATTTTCACCTCAGAAATCGCCTTCTCTTTCTTTCTTCCTGTTCTGTGGGTTTGAATGAGGTAGGGTAGAGAAAGATGGGTATTTATCGGGTCTAAAACAGAAAAAAAAATTTCAAACCGGCTATTTAATGGCCGGTTAAGAAAAAATTGGGGACCAGCCATTTAATGGTCGGTTTGGACATTTTTAAAAACAACCAGCTAACGTGGGTATATTTATTAATTTGTAATTAACTTTGAATATTAATAAATATGCTGAATAATTGGCTTATTGTCTGATTATGATCCTTAGTTACATTAATTATAGGCTTAAACTATTTCTTTATATGCGAATCACTTAAGATATTGGAGAAAACAAAATGGATGTAAGCATACTACTTCGAATTGCCAAAAATAATATATCTAAAATATTAAACTGCAATCATTAGCGGATGATATGATCTCATGCGGATGTTAAGCCTAAGAGCCTGTATTTAGAAGAAAATTGGCATTGTATTTAGAAGAAAAATGGGCTATAGATCTTTTGGGTGTTTGTTATTGAGGAGCCATGCAGGGTCAACGAAATTATTTTTAATCATTAGCGGATGTTAAGCCTAAGGGTCTGTAGTAGTAATAATAATAATAATAATAATAATAATAATGTTTAGGAACCCTCGTGATTTAATTTTTTTAATGAAACATATTAAAATTTAATTGATTATTTTACGAATGTTTATGTAGTCCAGAACCTCATAATGTTAAATGTGTGTTTGTAACTTAGTAGTTAGAATTCTACTTTGTTATTATGGAGATTGAGTTCTTAACTTCTTCTTTTTTTTTTTTTTTTTTTGAAAAACTTGACAGCGGTCCTCAAAATATATATATATGTTCTTATCTTGCATATTATGTTTTTCACGTTTCAGTCTCTCAAATAAAAAGTTTCTAATTTTGTCTTAGCAACTGTGAGGTTAAAGTGTCAAAAACAGAAGTCTGATTTATGATGATATTCATTTAACAACATTATCTTGACGCTCCAATAGCATTACTTCTCTTAACTTCAGAAGAAATGAAATGAAAACTGATGACTGTAAGAGCTCACTTTTTTGCTTTATATTGTTCTCTTCTCAAATTTTTGCTTTATAGAGTTCACTAGAGATAAAAAAATGTGGACTATATTGGAGCACAAAAATTATGGTGCATTTGAACCCTCCACTTCTTTAATTGAAACATTCCTGCCACTTTACATCCATAACAAAGGAATTAAAAGCTCCTACAATTATTTTCTCTTGTGCTTAATTTTCTTCAACTTAGTGGTTTGATAATCAGTTTTAGTTAAGCGGAGACTTGGATATTATCTATTTTACTAATTAAGGTTGATGTCTCGAGATTGATTTTTTTTTATTTACGTTTTTAATAATTTAGTAGAAATAAATTTATATATGTAGTGACAGATATATTGTATATTTATAGAAAACTATGAATGTAAAATCTTAAACAATTTTAATCTCAAATTGTCTATTTTGAATTTCGAACTGCGACTCCCACATAAAGAGCATTGTCTTTGCCACTAAATCAAATATTAATTCTTCAGTTGTTTTCAGAGTTTTCTCTTCCTCTTTTGGAAAAATTAGGGCCTGTTAGGCTTTTACTGTGCTCGTGGGAAAAAAAACATTCACTCAGAGTGAACTTTTTTTTTCCCACAGGCACAGTATTTCGGCCATTCATATTGGAGCCGAGCTCATTCTCGTTCCCATTCCCACCTGTAGGCCGAACAGGGCCTTAAAGAAAATTTTCAACAAATATGATAGATCAAGTCTGAGGGGAGACAAGTTGGAGGATATGATGCAAAATATCAAGTTTGTTAGACAAATTAACCTACAGGACTACCTATAAGCCTATAATTAATTCTATAATCAGAATGCATTTATTATATTTTTTGTTTGACTTATTTTTTTTTTCTTTTTTGCGCAAATGGGATTAATTATTGTTTATCCTGATAATAATTTTATATTTGCAGGGCCGAACCTGAAGATTTTGAGGCTCGAGGCGAAAAAAAGTTTGAGTTCTTTATATATACAATTTTTTTATCGATATGTCAATAGATCATATCTATTTATAAAAAAGTTTGAGCCTTTAATATATACAAAGTTTGGACTCTAATATTTTATCTATTTTTAATATATACAAACTAAATTTTTTTTTAGGCCCCTTTGAATTTTGGGACTAGGGCTATCGCTCTGGGTGCCCTGCCCCAGGGTGAGTGCGTATCCTCTGAGATATCTCATATTTTGCGTGACCGACGTGTCCAGTGCCTATTCGGAGATAGTGCAGGGACCAGTATTATTTGAGTTTTGAGATTCGTGCATAACGTATTTGAACAGTTGAGATTTTCCAATAAATCACGCAAAATATGAGATATCTCAGGCCGGGGCCGGGCTTTATGACAAGTTGACTTTCGTGAATCACGTTTTATTGTTAGCGTGAATCATGTTTTATTGTTAAGCTTTTAATCGAAGTATGTTTCTTTTTATTATTTATTAAAGGATAAGTATCCGTTTCATTAAAGAAACTGTGAGATATCGTTCCATATAGATCTTAAAGCCTAACTTAACCTTCCTAATCAAGATATAGATCTTAAAGCCCCTCCATACATAAATTTTTTCAACTGCCGATTTTGTTCTCCGAAGATTATGCAATCTTTTGACATAATGACCATTTATTACTTACTATATAATCTTCATTATTAGATCTTATCTAACTTGAAAGAACAACAACAACTCAAGTAACCCATACATCTCTAGTTGTACTTGTACATAAATCATTTTAGCTTTCGTAAATAATTATTTCGGTCCTCTTTTGTTTGAATATATTTGTAAATATTTATTTTGGTCCTTTTTGTTTGAATATATTTAGGTCGTATTAGAAGTATCATTTTGTTTACTATATTATCATGTTGTTTGAAAAATTCAACATAATTAGTTTATTCTTACTATATTTTTTAAACATACAAGTTTCTTGGGAATATCATGCTCAGCAAATTTTGTGATTTTATTGCAGCCTTTTCTTTAAGAGGTGTTATATTGAATTTATATATATATATATATATATATATATATATATATATATATATATATATTAATAATGAGTTGATATTAGTGTAATTTCAACCTAAATGACACTAACTCCAAAACCTACCAGACAAATTTTAAACGATGAATCCAAACCGTTCAAACCGATCTACTTGATGAGTATGAGTTTACATGCAATATTTATAATTTTTTGAATTTATTTAATATCAATTCAAGTGATCAATTGTGGAGATTTCTTTAAGTTAATTCTAATGCATTTATTTTTCATCAGTTTTTGACCGCTTGACTTGTTACTAAAATAATTCAAAATTTTATAAATTTTGTATGTAAACACATCCCTCATGAAGTAGGTGGGTTTAAGCAGTTTAAATTTATCGTTTGAAGTCTATCCAATAGATTTTGAAAATCGATGTCACATGACACTAATGTTATACTAATCGGACTCTTTAAAATATAGTAAGAATAAATTTTTAGTATGATTTTCTCAACTCAATAATGGAGTTTTGCTTATACAAAACAACGTTAAGAGAAGTTGTAGGATGGAATATGTTATTCATTAATTTATGTTGTGGTAAAAGATTAATTGTTTCTAACACAACATATTTATATTGATTCCACATATTTATTTTTTATATTATTACCTTGTAGCATTTATGTTTAGATTATTTTTCAAAAACTATCCGTAGTTTCTTTTTTTTTATTATGGTCATATTTTATTTTGTAATTTAATAATATATTTTAGTTTTATCTCTAAAAATAAAGATAAATTATAAATCAATACAAGGTACTAATTTAAAGATACATAAAATATATTTTTAATTTAAAGAACTAATTTTGTGAGGAAATAAAGATAAAAAATTATGGATAATGTTGTGGAATAAAACAATTAAAAAAAGAATCAAATTGTATAAAGATGGTCAACCAAAAAGATACATGTGTATTTCTCCATATAAATGTCTATTTTTGTAAGAAATGATTACTTAGTAATTTTTGTCCGATTATAATTTTCAAATTTGAAAAAAATTGAAACACTCCCAATAAGTTCACGAAAATAAAATAAATAATCAGTGATAATTAATACAAAAGAAAGTGTATCCTAAGAAAAGTATGGCATATAGAGAGAAGTTAAGCAAGAACAAATTTATCCATACAAATAAAAAATTTAAAATTATTGTGTTAATAAAATAATTGATTGTGTTAGTATCATCACCCATTCTGGGGCACTCAGACTTAACCAAACAAGGGCAGATTAGAGTGTTTGGTTCGGTTCGGAAATAAAATATGCAAATTAAAATTTTATTCGATTTTAAAAAAATACAATTCAACCGAAATAAACTTATCAACTGAATTAAATTTCGATTTGTTCAGTTGAACTGAAATAAGAAGACTAATTATAAAAATAAATGTTTTCTTATCATTTTTGGAATTTTCTTTAAGATGGATTTAAATATTTTGTTTGGTTCAGTCTAATTATTTTATACCAAACCAAGCAATGTACATTACGTTGTAATTTTTGAAATTTTTTTAATTGTTTGGTTCGGATGAGGGATGAGTTTAAAAATTTTGGTCGGTTCGGTCTAACTAGTTTTAAAATTTTCTAAACCAAACCGAACAATTAAACCAGTTTTAAAAAATTAACCAAACCAATCTATTTAACCAAAAAAATCAAACCGTTTAATTCGAACTCTCTCGATTCGGTTTAAAACTGATTAAACCAGACCCAATGAACACCTCTAGGGTATGTTCATTTGTCGCGAGATAGTTTGGGATGAGATTTGACGGGTTCGGGAATCTAATTTTTTATTTGCGAGAACCCCATACTCATAGGTACGCACGAGATAGGTTATGGGAATGTACTGAATGAGTGTTTGTTGTACCGTGAAAATAGTTGTGGGAAAACTTATTTAAAGAAAGATATTCATTGAAACTATATTTTTTTTAAAAATTTATTATCAATACCAATTTTGTGATTAATTCTAATAATCTAAAGTATGATAATTAACATATAATAAAATTTAGAAAATGAAAAATAAAATTGTATAAGTATGAGAAATTATAACTTCCTGTGTGTAAACATGAGGATGACATTAGTATGTTGTTTAGAGGATCACATTAGTTTTATGCAACACATGAGGTTTTCGTATCTCCTTTCACAAAGATATTCCAGTCAGCTTCTTTACTCAATCATCATCTTCAATCTCTATTAGTGGAATATCTTTGAAGATTTGAGGCAACCACTCTCAGCTTGTTCTATTTTTTTTAATTAATCATCCAACCACTCTCAACTTCATCCTTGATGTTACCCTTCTTGTATAGATTACCTATCCAATATGTAATCATAGAGATAATGGGAACGGACTCTGCTGTTTTTCTGAGAGAAAAGCAGAGTCCTACTTTTTCTATCTCAACTATTTAAAATTGTTGAGATCTGTGCATGGAATTTTTTTTTATCGAGATACGTGAATGAAATTTTTTAAATAGTTGAGATCGGAAAAGTGGAAAGAGAAAAGCAGCAGAGCCTTATCCGAGATAATGAGTAACATCATATTTCTAGTTTTAACCTTTGTGGTTATCAAAAGGCATAAATGGATCATTTATGTGAACCTAATAGAGAAAGGGTGGGAATCAATGAAACGTGGTTATCATATTTCTAGTTCTAATTTTACACTATCCGATCAATATGAAAAAAGGGGTGGGAATCAATGAGAACAAAATACAATCTCAATAGTTAGAAATAATTTATATTTAATCATGAATGTAGTATTTTACATACACATCATACATATGAAAATGATGAAATTTTAATATAATTTCATCATTAATTAAATGACTTAAAATTTACAATAATTATAGTTAATGATTTTTACTGAGTCATCAAATTATATTCAAATCAGATCAGATCAGATCTCTGCCTATTTTTTTATTTCTTCAGTAATGTGCACGAGTAGCATAAATAAATGAGTACGGAGTAGGTCCGATGCCCATTGGACCTACTTTTAGGTTCAACGAGCATGATGACCGTCCGATCTAATTTAAGATTTATGCGCACGAAAATTGAAACAAATACGCACGAAATTTTAAAGAGTTCAGCACGAACTTAAAGAAAATTGACGGTGATTAAACCATCCAACTAGAGTAGGTCCGATGCTTTCAAATGTAAATACAATGTTTGCGACCATTTCGTCCTGTCCACCTCTCTCTCTCTCCTACCATTTGTCTTTTCTCTTTTGTCAGTGACGGATCAAACCCGCATCGCTCTCTCTCTCTCTCTCTCTCTCTCGCTCCTCTCTAATGGAGAATGCAAGGAACGACGTACGCGACGGAGCTGTCAAGGAGATCTCTAGAACAGATTTTCCGAAAGATTTCGTCTTTGGAGTAGCCACTTCATGTTACCAGGTCTATCCAATTAACCAAATTCAAGCAGTTTTCTAAACTATTTTGTTCTTCTACTGCACTAAAATAACAAAGAGAAACTTGCAATCGAGGCTTTTAATTTATTGATCAGCGGCATTATCGGTCTAGTCGCAGGCCTAATGCGAAGAAAACCTGGAAAAGTTACTCCCTGCACGGGATGTGATTACCTCTCTCTCTGACAGGTGGACCCGGACCTGAAATTCGCGCCATGAGTTGGCAGCCTCACAGTGGTGGGGCGACCAACTCCTGTGCCTTAATTTCTCTTGCTTTTTGTTCACTGTCTGATGGGCAATGTTAGGTCCAGACCATTATATAGTAGGCCCAGCCCAAATGGTTTTTTAAATTTTACTTTATTTTTATTGTCAATTATGGTTCTGGATGTACCATTAAATTTATTTTGGCTTTTGGCTTTTGGCTTTTCAGATTGAAGGAGCAAGGAGTGAAGGAGGCAAAGGGGACAATATTTGGGATGTTTTCTCAGAGAATAAAGGTTCTGTGTTCAGTTTTTTTCGGCTGATTATTATCTCATTGTATAAAGCAATCTAGGTTGATTTAATGATCCAAACTTGCTTTACCAGATAATATCAGGGATGACAGCAATGGAGATGTCGCTGTTGATCATTACCACCGCTTCAAGGTTGTAATTATGATGATTAATTTCAATCTGTACATAAAATAATTAATTTTTTTTTTCATTCTCTTTGATAATATTATTCAGGAAGATATCGAGCTTATGGCCAAGTTAGGTTTTGGTGCATATCGGTTCTCTATATCTTGGGCCCGCATATTCCCTGGTATGTTAAATCTGAGCAAATAATAATTTTTTTTTGGTGTTCTGTAGCATATCTTAAATGCATTGTTTGATTGGTGCAGATGGTTTAGGAACTAAGGTTAACGAGGAAGGAGTAGCCTTTTACAACAACCTAATCAATTTCATGCTGGAGAAAGGTATATAGATGAAGGATTGAAGGTTCCTCCCTTCATTTGATATACTTTGTTAGTTTGTTTCCACTTTATGTTTTAAAACATTTTTTGTTTAATTGACAGGTATTCAGCCTTATGCTACTCTATATCACTGGGACCTTCCTTATAACTTGCACAGTTCCATTGGAGGGTGGCTGTCTGACAAGATTGTGTAAGTTGATCTATGTTTTGCAAATGTCAAATTTGCTAAAATAGAGTTTGTGACAGCATGGCTATGATAAAAATATAATATACATAAGGTGCATACCTTTTAACAGAGAACCGTGCCAGTACAAGGAGTTTCACTTTTCTAATTTTCTATTAATTTTGAGCGTGTTTGGGCTTTCATGGCATAAATCCAGCTAACAAAAGGTCAAATCTCTCAGAGACTACTTTGGGATGTACGCAGAGGCCTGCTTTGCTAGTTTTGGGGACAGAGTGAAACACTGGATAACCATTAACGAGCCATTACAAACTGCTGTAAATGGTTATGGAGCTGGCATTTTTGCTCCTGGGATATGTACCGATACAACTAATGAGCCTTTCTTAGCTGCGCATCATCAGCTCTTGGCACATGCAGCTGCTTACAAGGTCTACGAGGAGAAATTCAAGGTATTACACTATTCTTTCATGTGAGGCAAGTTTTCTTTGGGCCTTTCCTAGTTATCAGGATTATGTTTTTTATATCTTTCCGAAGCATGGTAATTATCATTGTATCACACGAAACATTTATATCAAAGGATGCCAAAACTACCCTTGCCTCCTTACTTGTTGAAAACTATATCTTAGGAAGACAAGTTTCTGCCTAGTTTTGGATCCTTTTTTAAATAAAGATGACACACACTGTACAATGGCATGAAAGTTACCTTTTTTGCTCATTTAGTACAAAAGATGCAGATAATACCCCCTCCCCCCCAATTCTCTCTGCCTATCTTTGCATAAGTGAGAAGAGAAAGAAGCGATGAGTTTTCTGAAGAGGTGTTATGGGGTTGTTGGGCATGTTTTATATGGTTGCTTGTGCTTTTTCTCATTTTGGATGGTACAACAACTGGCTTGATGTGAGACTAACTTAGCACTTGGCATAGTATATAAATTTCAATATTCCTCGTTCCTTCAAGCATTGATATGTTGTTAACTATACCATCATATGTTGAACTTCAAAACATAATTGGTATATTAATACAGATAATTTCTGCTTAGAAGTTACAGTAAGCACGATATTTCCAACATATAATAATTGATGCTTATTGGGAACAGTGGTGTAAAGGTGCATTATACACCCTTTAGGAAGCACTTCACAAATTATTTAACTTGGTACTTTTTGTAATGTGTCATAGGCTAGACAAGGAGGTGAAGTAGGACTGGCACTTGACTGTGAATGGGCCGAGGCATTCTCTGACAAGCCTGAAGATGAGATGGCTGCTGCTAGACGGCTTGATTTTCAACTTGGCTGGTCTATTCTTCTTTTTACAACTTAATTTTCTATTTTGAATCTTGGGTAATGGTATTTTATGTTTGCTTTTGCATCTTTGTAGGTGTTGAGCAACATGCTCGGTTTTTTAAAAAAAAAGACCCAATAAAATTACAATAAACAAAAACAAGAGAGACAAATATAAAGAAAGTATAAAAGTTTTGATATACTTTAACCTGAATTACTTCCATATCCATCCTGTAAAAGTTTCTTGATCTGGTCTCAAGGTACTTGGATCCAATATTTTTTGGTGATTATCCCGAGACAATGCGTCAAAGGCTGGGAGATCATCTTCCCAAATTGTCAGAGAAAGACCGAGAGCATTTGAGGAATTCGGTTGACTTTGTGGGCTTGAACCATTACACCACCAGATTTATTTCTCATGCGGAGACTCCACGAGAAATTCATTTCTACCAAGTTCAACAAATGGAGAGAAATGGTACTTATCAAGACTGGAGTTCTCATCTTGATTTTTTTTTGTTTTTGTTTTGGAGGTCTTGTGGATCCTTGTGGTTTATTATACATTTACCTCGAGGTCTTGAGGGTGAATTGGCTTAGTATCCTTTTGGCATATTCCAGAATGGACAATTTGTGTTCCCTGCTTCTTTTATTTTGTACCTTTGGATAAAAAGGCTTAAAATATAAGAAGTGACCTGGCAAAACATACAAGTACTGAAGTACTAAACCCAATCTGTTAGTGGACCAATACTTACCAGATGCTTGTAATGGTAGAGACCTTCAATGGTCTTTTGTATTTTTCTTCTTCTTTTTGATTGGTTGAACCTATTAGTTTAATTCATTCATAAAATGAAATACAATACTTGGGAGAAAATTTTAGGAAAGGACAAAAAGTTAAATTTTAGTTGAATAATTGGTGAAGTAATTTGACTAATACTCTCTTCATTTCCTTTTCTTCAGAAACATGGAAAAGCGGTGAAGCAATTGGAGATAGGGTAGAACTTCTCCTGTACTATTAGATAATAAATTCATTTTTCTCTCTTTTACACAGAGTAAACATTTTTATTTTCTGATCGACATTTTATGTTTTTTTACCAAACATTACATCAGCTAAGAGAATTTTGTTTTAATTTACAGGCTGCTTCTGGGTGGCTCTTCATAGTCCCATGGGGTCTCAAGAAAACTCTTAACTATATTTCAAAAAAGTATAACAATCCAAAAATATATGTAACTGAAAATGGTAAATCTTTTTTAGCATTGAATTATGAACATAAAATTTGGAATATTTCCTTTATATGTTTTATAGTATTGATTTCCTAATATTTTAGGCATGGATGAAGAGGATAGTGAATTAGAAAAGTTACAACTGCACGAGAGACTAAATGACACAAAGAGAGTAGGGTACTTCAAGGGGTACCTAGCAGCTGTTTCACAAGCCATCAAGTAAGTATTGTTTTTGAGTCGTGTACAGAACTACGGATTCTGCGCTGCCCCTACAAAATTTGGAAAAAAAAAAGAAATTTCACATTTAAGCCTCCAAAGTGTGAAGAACATCTTTTAATCTCTCTTTTTGCTCATTTTTACTCTAAATCTAAGTCCTTAATCGTATTACCATAAACACAAATGATGGAAAAGAAAACAAAGAGGGAGGATGTGTACTGCAAAGAAATGGAAAGAGGGTTGCAGGTGACATTTGGATTGAGTTGTTTTCATATAGAGGTATAAACAATATTTTGAAAAGCATTTTAAGTAGCATGCAATCTGTAGATTTAAATTTAGTAGCATAAGCTAAAATTAAAGAAACAAAAGGCTCATAATGGCTCTCCAGTTGAAAGTTGCCGGCACACTGCTAAGCTATAAACAAGTCAAAAGCACTATTACATTTTTAGAAAATCTAGAAGAGGCAGTGGTTCAAAAGGTTTACTATGGTTAACAATACTTTGTTGCTTTTCCTATATTCAAAGGTTCTTTTATTTTCTTTTTTCTTAAGAGGATACTGAACCAATAAGGGTTAGTTTGCTGGCAGTTTATAAATATTTCCTAAATATAATAGTCATAATTTGTAATTATATATCACATAGTCAAGTTTACTTTGACAAATATTTGAGGTGCCACATTGAAATTGAACTGGAACTGGAACAGGGATGGTGCTGATGTAAGGGGATACTTTGCATGGTCCTTCTTGGACAACTTTGAGTGGGCCCAGGGATACACCAAGCGGTTTGGTTTGGTCTATGTTGACTACAAAAATGGACTGACAAGGCACCCGAAGGCCTCTGCCATTTGGTTCTCTCACTTCCTCAAAGGTGAATAATGGCCGAAGTTGATCTAAAAGGCAACATTATTTCTTACGCATTGTAATAGAACTCTGATGGGTGTGCACGAGCGCGCACATGCTTGCATTTGCGCATTTGAGAATGATGTTTTGAACTGGTGTAAGTTATCATGGAAAATTGAAATATTTTGAGCTGGTTATTGGGCTTCATTAACTAGTTTTGAATTCTTTATCTGCTGCTTTTTTTTTATTTCACTGGTCCTGTTGGATCAGTTTCAATTTAGTAATGCCGAAATAACACGGTGAATTAAACATTTGGAGTGTTTCGGCTGAAATACTACACAAATGTTTAATTCTTCAGTAACGTTCAGTGTTTTAAAATAGGATCCGATGGCTGTTTATGCGGCCGCATACACAGAGAGACCATACATGCCATATGATGATGGCTACTTCGAAGTTTTCTCCTTTGAGAATTTTAGTCATACTTGCCCCTCTATCGTCATTAGCTTCATATAATTATTTCATGGTGAATTGATGATTCAGTTGTAAATCAGTACATGCTACATTGTTTCTGCCCACGCGTTGCAGTGGATGAGCACGGTATAAGAAGATTAGATATATTTAGGCTATGTTTGATGTTTGGATGACACAAGAATAGTAAGAATAGAGGCTATTCTAGAATGGAAGTTATTTGGAATAGCAATGTGCATCCAAACAATATTTTTGCTATTCAGAATAGCTACTATTCTCTATTTCTTGTAAATGCTGAAATTGCTATTATTCGGAAATGTGAAATGAGAGAAAAAATGTTTCATTTTTAGATTTCCGCCAATACAATTCCGAATGAACTCTCGTGACAAAAGTAACAAAGAATTAAGTTTTGAAAGGTATTTAGAATTACTCTGTTCGGTACATTGGTGTTGTTAGTAATATTAGCATGATTATTTCGCTTGTACGAATCATTCATATAAAATTCATTCGAAACGAAACCAACTCTTATGAATACACCAAGGGCGAAGGTTCAGACTTCTTAATAAATCACAAAGGTACCATTTTTCCTAACTCATTTTTTGCTCCCATATTAAGACTATACAAACTGAACGAAATTAAAAAATAATTAAATCCCCAACATTGAATACAACTTCAGTTAAAAAATTAGAGAAATTATTTTAAAAATACTAGTTTTGACAACCCAAAACCAGGAAAAATGATAAATTGCCTGATTCAAGCAAAACCTCAGAAATGAATCATGCATACAATTGCAAATTTGTACAGCCTTCATTATATTACATCTTAAGCATCTGTACAACAGCAATTTAAGCCAGCATATATCAGCTAAGTGCAAATGAGCAACATATCAGATTATCATCAAAAGTCATAACCTCTAATATTATTATTTTTGTTGGCAAAATTTTTATTGTTCTTGTTATCACTCTATCAGGCATTTCTTCCTGAGAAAGGCTTGGGTCCGATGTCCATCGGACTCAAATTTGGGTATGATGGGTTTCAAGACTGTCCGATTGACTTCAAGATTTGTACGCACTAATTTTAAAGCAGACTCAAAAGTTGCAGTGCAAATCCTAAAGCAGATTGGACGGTAAGAGAACCCGTCGAACTCACTTTGGGTCCGATGCCTATGGGACCCAAATTTCTACCTTTTTTTTCCTTTTGTCCGTAGATTCTTGTTGTGCGCATTTTTGTGTAGGTTCTTGTTATGCGCATCTATCATCACTGATCAGGTCTTTTGCCTTTCTCAAGAAAAAGTAGATTCTTTACAATTGCCTATTGTCAGGACTCAGGCCTACCTACTTATATATATATATCAGATCCAAGGGATAGATCATAGATATCATTAATCATGAAATTTAATCAGAGTCACAGTTCAGAAAACTTTACAATTGCAGTCTGACAAAATTGCTGATGAAATAATGCCCTATATCATTTGCTCCAAGAAATACAATGACATACATCCAAATATCCAATACAACTTGCTAGAAATTAGAATCATTTACCTATGATAAAAGAACGAATATTTTCACTCGCCATGCAAAAAGGCATACATTAGTTAGTAAAAAGGGGAGACAGAAAAAGCAAGCGTAGCTTACTGGCTTCAGGCTGAGAGCGATCTTTTTCTCCAGGACCAAAGGAAATGAAATTCTTATACCAAAAGAAATATAAAACAAATAAATAGGATGGATAGATTTATTGTGGCATCCAGGACGTCATGCGTGTGGCAAGTTGCTGCCGGAACCCTCAAAGCAAGACATTAATTTTTCTTCCAAGGAAAAGAGGTTGCGAAGTCGTGAGTGGAGCTCGAACTCTCAACCTTTGAGTAGCCGCAATCTTAGGACTTTTTTTTTAGCCTTCTGTGCTACCGCCCCATCTCATTGCCAATAAAAATTATGTGAATAAGTGAGTCCGTGTTTGCTAATTTTTAAAACAGAACCCGTCAGCCGTCAGATCTAGAATAGATGGAACAGATTAACATGCATTACGCTCAGATTAAATACCCCTTTATAAAAACTCAGTGGTGAGGGTTCGTTCTCTCCATTTTAGATCGAATAAATCAGATATCTATAGCAGATACAAATTAACTCGTCAAATCCATGATTTTGCAGTGATTTATTACATGGTTGTTCTCTACATGCCATTGAAAATCTAGGTTCTGTGTATCGAATTCACATCACCTCAGGTTACATGACTCAAGCAAATTACGATCGGATGGTCCATTTAACATGGCACGAATCTCAAAACAGATCCCCTACAGTCTCGTTAGACACCGGATTGAGTTTGGTTCAGATAGAATTAATCTGAGCCAGCCGTTGCAATTTGCTTGAGTCAGGTACCTGGGAGGATATATGTCCCTGTGTATGGGAACATTTTTATGTTGCACAGATTAGAAGTACAGGACTATATGGCAGCATCAGATATTGATTATGATGTTTAAACTGATGATTTGTCTTCTTCAATTTAAGTGTTGCTTTTATTACGCATATATAATATTTCAAAAATGTAATTGGTGGAGCACATTTTTTTCTTTGAGTAGGAGCAGTGGTGATGTCTCCTTGAGTGTGAGTGTGTGACTAATATTCAACGGAGCTACATGAAATGTAATTAAATTAAGGTAGTTGTAATGATAACTCCAAATTTATGTAACATCTATTTTGATATTTTTCATAATATTATATAAATTAAAATTGAATTATATATGTGCCTTTTATTTCCTAATAATAATACGTGTATCAAGTATTGACCTATTTAGAAATTAGCTAGTCTTTTATATATAAAGAAATTATGATGGTTTATGAGACAGATGACCAATTAAATTTCAAATTAACTCAAATATGATACACATCTCATCTAATTGATTGAGAATACTTCTACATTTTTTTGTAAGTTGAATAACATTGGGTGTGCACTAGAATAATTATGTAGTTCTTTGAGTGAGTCTATGGTACTACGCATAGCACGGATTAGGCCGTACTACGGATTAATATTTTAAATTTCAAAATTCTAACGGTTGATCCGAACCGTTCAACATGATTTCCATATGAGAATATACATGTGGGCTAAATTTTATATTTTTTATAATTTATTTACTATTTTTTTATATAGGTAGAAAATCATTGTTTTTGGATGGTCCATAATTTTAAGATCAAGTACATATTTATGTGGGGATCACGTTGAACGGTTCAGATCGACCATTAGAATTTTCAAAATGAAAATATGACTCCGTAGTACGGACTAATCCGTGCTATGCATAGTTCCATAGACTCACTCTAGTTCTTTTACATATTTTTAGCGCTTCAGTTCAAATTACACTTAGTGTTGATTTTTTAATACTGATGAGAAAGAATGTTGTATTGATTGTTTGCAATAATTCTTACAATGTTTCTAAGATCTATTTAAATGAGTACAAGGCACAAAAGAGCCGTTAGAGAGCTGTTGAACCTATTTGCTATTTTTGGCTGCCCTAATACATGTGTACCAGTTTATTTTTTTCCTAATTCTAGTAAGAGAGGAAAAAAAGAAGAACAGATCGATGCTTTATTCATTTGATTAAATCCTAGCCGCTCAGTTTATGATGAATGAATCATAGATCAATCCTTTGATTCTTTTTTGGTTTTCAACACTTAGTTCAAGTGCATTCTACGCACCATGATAAACGGCATGATTTTAGCCCCCCACCCCCCCAAAAAAAAAAAAAAAGCATATACATACTACACGGAGTTGGCTACGGTGCTACGCGTAGCATAGAGGACCTCTGTGCTACGGCTCAATATTTGATTTTTCAAAATCCTATAAGTCGATCCGAACCGTTCAACATGATCTTCATATGAATATGTACTTGCAAACCAAATTTTACATTTTTAGAATTTGTTTACTATTTTTTTAGATAGGTAAAAAAACACTTGATCTGAATGGTACAGAATTTTCAGATCAAGTGATTTTCTATCTATCTGAAAAAATAGTAAAAAAATTCTAAAAAATATAAAATTTGGTTTGCAAGTACATATTCATATGGACTATGGAGATCATGCATGTTGAACAGTTCGGATCGACCATTAGAATTTTGAAAACTCAAATATTGAGTCGTAGCACGGAGGCCCTCTATGTTATGCGTAGCATATTAACCAGATTCCATACTACACTACAATGGTATAATTTCATTCAACTATTAACATGCATGACTACCACGAATGTTCCAGCAAAATTTATAATGTCGCCTTACCTAGCTCGTTTCATAATTTAGAATATATATAGTAGGTGAAGTATGTTTATCAGAACACAGAAACAAGTTGCTATACTGTAAGCCAACAAAATTGACTGTAAGCGAAAAACAAAAATAATCAACTAGCTTAAGTTTAGTTTAATACTTTGAATCTCTCCTCAACTACCTACTGACTTCATTGTAACTCTGAACTATATTCTATTAATTTGGATATTATGCAGAGTTCGCCCTGATTGAGAAACTATACAGTAATACAGATGTCAGTCTAGAGTGGAAAAAACGTGCCGTGCCGTGCTGTGATGTGACTAACACGTCGTGACTTTGGTTTCGTGTCGTGCCGTGCCGTGCCGTGACCGAGTTAATTTTTCATGTGCCGTGCCGTGCCGTACCAAAATGTAAAGGGGTGGTCACGGCACGCGAATGGTCACGCCATGTGAGTCATGCCGTACCTAAACATGCCGTGACCATACGTGACTCGCGTGACCATTTTGTCATAATTTAGATTAGTATATTCAAGATTCACCATTAAATCAATATCTTATGGTCCTAATTACACGTGACTCGCGTGACTACGTGTCATGCCGTGCCGTGACTAAATCTTTCACGTGCCGTGCCAAAGTTTCAAAAGATAGGCACGGCACGGGACACGTGAGTGACGGCACATAACTGACACGTGTGTCGTTCCGTGCCGTAACCGTGCTGTTCCGTGACGGAGCCGGCTCCGCCGTGCCATTTTTCTCACTCTATGTCAGTCCCATTTACTGTACTATACTGGTAATGGAGAGATTTTTTTATTCGTAGAAATTATTATAATATAATAAAGAGAAATAGAAAGAGTGCTGGAGATTTTCGATGATATAGATGGATCAGAAAAAAAAAATTCGAATCCAAACCATGGATCTGAAAAAAAAATTCGGCTCCAAAATATTTCAGCAACTCTTACTGTTTAAAAAAATATTTCAGCCACTATTTAAAAAAATGCCAGCACTTGTTCGTTACAGAAAAATTTTCTGCCATTCTTTCTAAATAAAAAATACTTTAGATTCGAAAAAAGAAAATAAATAAAAAATACTTTGAATCCGAATTTTTTTTTTCCCGAAACTATCTATGCCATAAAAAAACCCCACCATTCTTTTTGTTTCCTTTATTTTTTATAATAATTTCTGTAAATAAAAAATTATCTGGTAATGGAGGGTCCTCTATTAATATGCTTCTTAATTACGCTGTGTACTCTGGATTTTCTAGATGTAAAATATCTAAAGCATAAGACGAAGCTTTTGTTATTTTTCCAAGGAGAAAGGAGTAGGTCCAATGCCCATCGGACCTACTTTTAGGTTCAACGAGTATGATGACCGTCTGATCTAATTTAAGATGTGTGTGCACAAAAATTTAAACAAACACACACGAAGTTTAAAGCGTTCTGCACGAATCTTAAAGCAAATCGACGGTGATTAAACCATCGAACCAGAGTAGGCATCGGACCTACTCTCAAGTGTAATAAGTACTAAATTAATATTTAAAGAAGTTTTTTTAATTAAACTTCTAGTGGGCAATATTTAATGAGAGATATGTGGTCTTCTTCGTCATTCAATAAATAGTTTAAAAATATAGTAAATTTCCAATTAAATGTGAGAGCTGATTAGTGATGCAGTTGCCATTTAAATAACATAAAAATAATAGAAACCTTTTTTATGAAAAAAAAAAATCATTTTAAAGCTTTCTGTTGTCTATATAAAATTGTACACTATATTATGTTTAGGGCTCTTGTTAAACCGAGACCCATGTGTTATGTGTTCTTTTCCAATAATAGTAATCAATGATTGATACAATAAAACATAGGATCCATGCACAGAGACAAAAGTATAATGTGGGGTCTCTTAGCAGGAGAAAATTCATAAAAGGAGGTGATGTGGTGTTCAATTATTATTATTATTTTTTTTTTTGCGACCCCACTCCACATCACCTCCTTTTATAAAATAAATTATTATTTTATTTCTTTATGAGAGGTGATGTGGGGTGAAAGTTTGGTAAAGCAAGTCGTCGCCACAAAGTTTAGTGTACCAAGCAACTACTCCCGTGCTAAGCACATGGTATGGGGATAATAATTTGGTCTAAGCAAATTAAATAGTTATATCGATCTTGGAGATAAAAAAAATATATATAATTTTTAATGTTGTATTAATATTTTTTTTTTTCAAATTATCTATTGCGGATCCAAATCTGCTGAAATTCGAGATCATGAACAGTAACCTTGAAATTTTTGAAATCCGGAATCCAGCCGTCAAACTATTTCGAGATGCATGCATAGAAAAACCAGTTATTTCGAGATGGGTGCACAGAAAAAATATGACAGCTGTATTCAGGATTTCAAAAATTTCAGAGGTACTGTTTATGGATCTCGAATTTCAGCAGATTTAAATTTGTCTATTGCAAGCACCTATCAATTTGTGCAATAATTGTGTTTGTTTTTCAATCATGAGTAAATTAATATCAACTTAAATAATGATAATATTAAGTTAACTCTGGTTGACCAACAAATTTGTAGTATAATTGTCAGAAAGCAAGCACCATAAAAGAAAAGGAAAATTCTTAGATTATAAAAATCCGAATATACTTGACACTACAAGAGCATTGAGCAGTGAGCATCACATATGACCCACAACACAAAACATGGGTCAAAGAAGAGCATTATTAAACTTTTAAAAAGCACATATGCTCTCCATAAATAGAAAAAGGGGAAAAAATAATTGCCAAGAAGACCTCATTAATTTAGTAAAGTTAGTTTCATGCTTGCACTACTTATTTTATGTACGAGTCGGACAATGTCACAATTACATACCTAACGCTCACATTTGATTTGAGTAACATTTTCTGATCAATCAAAGGTACCGACACCATTTTAGTATCTTTTTAGGTTAGGCCCACAAAATACGACACAATTACGTGCCACAAGTCGCAAGAAATGAAAATTGCATTGATAGGTCATAGGTGTGAGTGTGAATATGCAATGTCGGTGGCGGGATCCACTGTGGTATTTTTCGTACAACTAAGTGCGCTGTAACTGTATTACGTGACGAATCATGAAAAAAGCGACAGGGTTCCAAAGTTTTAAATAGGATATGTAATAAAGAGAATTCTTTATTCATTGCAATTTTAAGCAATTGAAAAGCTAAATATAATCAATTGTACTCTTTTGATAACAAATCGTATAATTTGAATTCTGATAAATAACGGATTACACGGTTGTTTTCCCAAAATGAACCCTTCATAAATCGCCGCAACTCAAGCATCATGCTGATTTGTCTGGACTATGTATTATTTATCACATGAAAACAAATGCCAGTGAATCCCTCCTGTACAGATACAATTGTCTCATTCTTGCTTTTAGGGTGTGTACGGTCGCATCGAGACATTTGTATACTCATATTTATTAAGATTGGTTTTATCCATATCCTATCTATACACATTAAAAATTGATCTTACTCTACTCTACTCTTACCCGTTAATTTTATCGGGTAACGAAACGGTAGCGAATGAATAACGGATTATACTAATATAATAATTAGTTTTATTATATTTTACAAATTAAATATAAAAATCTCATTCATTTAGGAAAAAAATTCAAAAACACGAATACATATTTATGTGTGTTGGAAATTAAATTGAATATATATATTTAGATTTTATAATTACCCTATAGGGTAACGGGTATGAAATAGTCTTTACCCATACCCTTACTCATTTGGTTAACGAAATTTTTTTTTTATCCATACCCATACCCAATAAGCTACAAAAAAAAAAAATCTTACTCATACCCATCTTATCGAATACGATACGGGTTGGGTAAACGGCTAAAAAGGTACCATTGTCACCCCTACTTGCTTTACTTATTTAGCATTAGTTGAATTTTTAATTGATAATTTTTTATGTGAAGAATATTTATAGTCCTTTTGGTTGGCTAAAATATTGTTCACAAGCCGTTTATCCCAAAATAAAGAGGCTTTTGAACCAATCAAGAGGATTCCAATTTGCAATTGATTTACTCAAAATTATAGAGTAAGGTTTGTTAGATGAAATTCCTGATTTTAATTTGGCCTCTCAACTCAACCTGCTTGTGATATTCTATTTCCTATCATATGTGACAGGAAAAAAAAATGATGTCATCTCAGTGTACATTAACACTAACAGAGATGTTAACATGTTAACTACAACCGCACCATGCTGTCATGCAATTGACAAGACGAGAAAGCATCGTTTCTTGGAAGAAAACAACGGTAGCAAAAACCAAAACAAAAACTAGGTTGTCTTATTTTTATTGGTAGCATAAATTTGAATAAAAATATGTGACCACTGGTCCTAATAAGTAGTACTCACAGACATCATCACTATTTTTTTTTAACTCGTTCAATTAATATTTTTCGTCTATATTCGGTTGACTATTAATTTTTTACCACCATTTCGTATTTACCGATGAGAATGGCCATTCTTTTTTACACGTGGGATATATAATGCAATGGTACCGAAATTTTTAAAGGTACAATTTTCCTAAAAAATAAATAAATAAAAAATCAAGGAATCTGAGTATTTTTAGATCTACTATGGCCGCAGAACACCGGTGTGGCTCCAAATATGCAGGACCACACAGACATTCTGTGGCCCAGCTAAGGGTCCGCACAGACACTCTGCTGAGAAGAGAAGAGGGGCACAGAAACTAAAGGGTCAAAAAGTCAAACTGTTCAAATACGTTCAAATAATTGGACCTCAAAACCAAAGGGTCAAAAAATTAGAATTTTTATGCCAAAAAAAAAAAAATTGGGCCGCACCGGTGTTCTGTAGCCACGATAGATTCCGAAATACTCAGATTTCGTGATTTTTTTTATTTTTATTTCTTTTTTGATAATTTCAAAAATTTCGGGCAATAGTATTAATCAAACACGCCTCGTATTAAATGCAAATATGGCCCAATATATCAACCATAATGTAGATCGGCACAATATATCAACCATAATGTTAGGTCTCGTTGTATGTGACCGTTCTCTGGCATGATTCAACAGTTTTGTGATTTTTTTCGGTGCATGATATTATTTGTCTCTTGAACGAAGACAATGAAGAAAAATGTAATTTAGACAATGTAATATTTCATCGAATTATTATTGAAAATATAAAATAAGTTTCAAATATTTGAAAAAACCTTAAAATGATTAAAGTTCAACATATATTCTTCGATACATTCGACAAACTAGACGCTATTTCAACTAAAACTCTGCTTCAACTAATTATTTTAACAGTGAAAAATTTATTTCGCTTGTCTGTCGGTGATGTTCGGATGTACCCAGGCTGGTGGCGTGAATCTTTTTACGGCTAACGAGCTCAACGATGCTTGTCGGCGATGTGCAGTTCTAATAGCGTGGATCATTTTCACAGCTACTGGGCTCTACGATGCAGGTCGACAATGACAATTCAAGAAATCTGGCAAATTGGCGAATTCAAAGTAGGGGTGTTCATCGGTTCGATTCGGTTTCAACCGAATCAAACTAGACAAACTAAAATAATAATTCGGTTTCTAAAATAAAACCTAACCGAACCGATTTAGCATTGTAACCGAACCGAACCAAATTAAAGTTTTATTTTAGTTTGTTCAGTTCAAACCAAAATATATTAATTTTTTATTTAAAGCAATTGATTAATAATAAACTGAAGTATATTAAGAAATAAACCGGGACGGTCCGGACCAAATTCATAATATATAAAAGTTCGGTCGGTTCGGTTATTTCGGTTTTAAAAATTTTCAAACCGAACCGAACCAAAATTATAATTCGGTTTTAAAAAGTAAATAGAACCGAACTATTTGGTCCAAACTAATTTGGTTCGGTTCAAAACCGACTAAACCGGACCCAATGAACACCCCTAATCCAAAGTATTTTTGTTTCACTTAAAAATTGTGCCTTGGGGGTTTATACTCTCCATCTGTTATAGAAATTAACAAACGGTATTGTAATATTTTGAATATATATTTTTTTGCCAGTCCAATGTTGTCTAACGTTGACCCGTTCTTACGTTAGCATACATTTAGTATTTTTGACAACAGTCTTTAAAATGATCTAAATAAAAATTAAGTTTATAAGATGTGCCATTCATTAATTTAAATTTAGATTATAAGAGAAATGCACTTGATCCTTTGCGTGTAGGATAATTCTAGTGTAGATCACAGTGACACAGTCACAAATCGTTTTTTTCTCATTATCTTTTTGTTCACCTTACATGTGATTTCCGTGCTCTTATATCATATGCCAGTTACAGGGAGCAGAAAAGGCGTCCAGAAATGGCAGAATGCGCAGAACAAAACTGTGCAAAATTTGACCAGGATTCCAGAACAATAGAACAGACTCTATACTTTCACTTCAGCATTGCACAGGATAGGAAACCCTTCGGACATTTCCTTTCATCTAAAGAGAGGATTACAAACCCGTACAAGAGGCATATTGCATAATACAATCTTGTGTCACGAGTCAGACAACCGAGTTTCGACTCTTGTTACACGCTGAATATAAGAAGTCTGCCTCAATGAATCAAAGTCCTCACAGTACACTTATTTTTTGCTAGATCGGCATTACCAAGGACGGAAACCTGGCTTCTCTGATCTGTGTTTCTCTACTGTTTGCTCACGTTTAAATGCAAAAGCATAATTCAGCATCTAATCTCCTCTTTTACCAATGTAATTACGCGGCGCTTCCCTAAGACTCAAATCTCCAGCGAGTATTGAAACTCGAGGTAATTAAATGAACTTGAGTACTTTACTATGTAATATAATTGAATTAAGAGCTTTCATCGTTAGCTGCTACATAGAGAGGGGAGCAGCTTGGGTCCGATGGGCTCCATGACCGTCCGATCTGCTTTAAGATACACGCCAGAACTTTCGCGGCTTCTTTAATTTACGTGCGCACGGATCTTACATCAGATTGGACGGTCATGGAGCCCATCGGACCCAAGCTGCTCCCCATAGAGAGACCCAGAGAAAAATCTCCAGAGGAAACGAATCTTGTCCGTCCCTTTTGGGTTGGATCTTTATCACGGCACGCCATTTATCACCTGCTTGCCACCTCCCCTTCAACCTTGGGTCACACTTACTAGCTCCACCTGTCAACTCTCTTTCTCTCTCTTTCCTTCGCTTCGTCCTGCTTCTGCTTTTTATTATATGCACACCAACAAAATTCCACACCAAACTCGCCAAATTATATTCGCATAGAACCAAACAAAAGCCACCCCATCATCTGCACTATCATCGCCAGTGTAATCCCACCCGGCCACCCCTCTTTCTCTCTCAAAAGGAAAAGAAACTTCACCATCTTTACATTCTCAACCCCCCCTTCTCTCTCTCTCTCTCTCTGCGCAATTTTTGCGCATTATCAAAAAACCTCTCTCCTTCTCTATCTAAACAATGTGTACACCATTATTACTCTATCTCCTCTCCCTCTTCCTCTTCTTTCAACTTTCTTCTTCTACTCCGAACAACAGAAGAACACTCCACCAACCTTTCTTCCCCCTCACCTCAACTCCCCCCTCCTCTCCGCCCACACCCCCAGCTTCTTCCTCCAACAACGAGCCTTTTTTCCCTTCCTTCCCCTCCGCTCCCCCTCCCCCTCCTTCCCTCCCTTCCTCCTCATCCGTCCCCTCTCCCCAACAACCCACCTTCCCAGCTAATATCTCTTCACTCAATTTACCAAATTCCAATCCTACCCCTTCCCACCACTCTAACACCAAAATTGTCCCTGCCATTGTCATCCCTGTCCTCACTCTCTCTGTACTTGCCTTATCAATAGCCTTCTTCTTCAACCACAGGAAGCGAAAGGGATCTGGGTCCCGACCTGCTCCCGACAGATCCGAAAGCCACCGCCTTTTTCCACCTGGTTCAGCCCTCTCAGATTCAGAAAAACCACCTCCGGCTTCGAATTCAAACCCACATAGCTCTGAATTTCTCTATCTGGGTACATTAGTTGATTCGAGAACCCGCCATGGGGAAGAGCCGGATCTACAATATGGATCCCCGTACAGGAAAATTGGGTCACCTGAATTGCATCCGTTACCACCCCTTTCGCGGCAATGCCGGTACAATGCTGATGTCGGTATCACCTCTCCTTCCTCATCAGAGGAAGAGTTTTACTCGCCAAGAGGCTCCTCAGCAGACAAGACTAATTCCAGCTCCAGACGCACTATACCGACCATAACGGTCCGGGTAGAAAAATGCCCTTCACGGAGCTCCACTATGAGCACACCGTCGTACCCGTCTTCGAACTTCCCATCCCCAGCAGCCTCATCCCCGCCGTTACTCTCCAGTCCGAATCATTCCAGCCGTAGATCTTTCAAATTGAGCAACGCCACAACTTTGAAAGCTGCACCTCCTCCTCCGCCACCTCTGCCCCTGTTTGCGGGTCTGCGCCCGTTAACCCCTTCTCCACCGAAAAGGAAACCACATTCACCGTCTCCCCCTTCTTCACCAATAGAGAAAGACTCCGACTTGAACTCCAGGAACTCTAGTTCCAGCAATTCAACTTCAGGGAACTCAAATTCAAGAATTTCAGACTATGCTGGCCCCCCTGCATTGATGCAGGCCCCACCACCTCCCCCTCCACCACCGCCCCCGCCTCTGCCTCCAGTTGGGTATTGGGAGAGTCAGGTGAGGAAGCCAGATAAGAACAGAGAAGTTTCTGTTTCACTGAAGAAAGCTGTAGAATTGAAGAGTGTCAATACCAAAGAAGAAATGGAGAGCTGTGAAAAGAGTGAAGAGACCACTCCAGTTAAGTTGAAACCCTTACACTGGGATAAGGTGCGTGCAAGCTCTGATAGGGCAATGGTATGGGACCAGCTTCGATCCAGCTCTTTCCAGTTAAGTTATTGTTTTTATTTTCCCCAATAACTGTGTTTGCTCTGCAATCCCCCTTTGCATCTTCATATGTTGATTGAAAATTTAGATCAGATGAGAAACTGAGAACTGAATACTTTAAATCTGAAACCATGTCCATCAATATTTCTTTCATTTACCAATTTCAACGAATATTTCTTTCAGTTGCCATTGTTGAGAAAATAATTTTTCTTGTAATGGGGAGTCTATAAACATTTGTCTATTTCCTTGAATGTTTTTTTTGAGATGAACAAAAAACAAAAGAAATATATTCTATTAATGGAAACAAATAAATAAAGTTTTCTGCATTATTTTTTCTCATTATTTGGCATATTTTCTTATCTAGGGTTAATGAGGAGATGATAGAGACTCTTTTCGGTTGCAATGCAGCAACTAATAGTGCAAATAAAGAGGCTATTAGAAGGCCGGCTATTCCAATTCCAAAAGCGCAAGAGAACAGAGTACTTGACCCAAAAAAATCACAAAATATAGCAATTTTGCTGAGAGCATTAAATGTGACTAAGGAGGAAGTGTGTGAAGCTCTCTTGGAAGGTAAAGTATCTCTTTCTTTGCTTAAATTATCAATCATTTTTTTCTTTGAAAATGTTGAAGTTGAGAGTTTACAATGTGAAGTGGAATCTTTTGGGTCATTTATTCACTATACAATCCCCATAATTGCCTTTGTTGTGTATCTAGATAAGCACTAGTAGAACAGAATCTATATTTTAAATTGGTTGCTAGGCACTTGTCTTGCTAAATTCTTTTTTTTTGTTACAGTGTCTCCCTCAATACAAGAGAGAAATTAAGCTAAGAAAAAAGGTTAATTTGCCAATTAGGAAATTATATCTGTTTAGGATAAATAACTTATGTACAGAATTGAACACGGTCAAGTACAGAACAGTATGTGTGAAATTTTCATTTAACATTTTGTTTTATGTCAGATTGCCATGTTCATGCATTTTTGAAAAAGATTTTGGTGATGTGTGATTGACAATTGGAGTATTTAATTTTCATTACTTTTTAGTGCATTCAGACAAGTTTCAAGTGTGATTGCTTTTTTTTTTTGTTCATTTTACATGAAATAGACCCAACAACCATTCAGATGACACAGACATGCTTAAATCATGCTTTTTATTGAATTGTCATTGCTCTACTAGTCTAATGCCAAGGTGTAGCAATCATCAGTTGGTTATCTTTATTAAAAAGAAAAGAAAGATATTGCCTTTTTGTCATTGTCTTTGGGGCTTTGTTTTGCCATATGGACGTTAGATATGAAAACTTGCTTTATTTTAACTTTCTTTTCTTCTTTGTCATTTGTTATCATAACTAAAAACTAAAGATCAGAGTAAGAATAACAACTGGCTGGTGTTATTACGTTCTTTACCTTACATTTTCTCTAAAAAGAAAAGCTGCTCTCGCAATTCAAGTCTTTTAGAAATGATCATTCAAATTTTTTATTTTTTTATTTTTATTTTTTTGAAAAAAAAATGTTCATTCAAATAAAATGTCTTCTTTGATATTCTCTTCTCTTGTTTCAACGGTACAATTGGTTAAAGCGTACAATGAATATAACTTGATCTAATTTGGTTTCACTCTCCAAATGAATGATGGTTTACTCGATACAATATCTCCATAGTTGATATTAAGAATAGACGAATATACATTTTAACTCTCCAAAGCATGTGTAATTTTCTATTAAGATATATAGGCATGTGCCTTTTAGTTATTTCCTTTTTAGTTTATCTCTAAGAATCAATCATGATTAAGTTTTATGACATCTTTGTGCATGCTACTGTAGTTGTATTTTTACAGTGATAATAGCAATCATATCATCTTGCTCTTGTATAATGATTAAAGTAATTCTCTTTGTTAAAGCAAAGATATCAACTTCTCCGTCAGATGCTTTATGCCTTTCTCAGTATATGAAGATTTTCTTACTTTATGGGCCTTCTATATATTTACGGATTTACCCATCAAAATTTCATGTCAGGTACTTATAGTGTACCTTTGAACATAACCCAAGAACAAAATTTTGATCAAAGTACAATAGGCTTCCCCCGCTCAGGAACTCAACTGAATTGGTTAAAGGACAGTTTCTTGTTTGATTTTGAATGCATCAATTTTCTAGTTCTGTTTACAAATTAATCTCTAATAAGTAGCTATTTTAACCATTAAATTGACTTGTAAAATCCTTGATCATTCCTGAAAACAGGCAAAACCGATAATTTGGGGACTGAACTACTAGAGACATTGCTAAAGATGGCACCAACAAAAGAAGAGGAGATAAAACTGAAAGCATGCAAAGATGACGATTCGCCTAGTAAGCTGGGCCCAGCTGAGAGGTTTCTCAAGGCATTGATTGACATACCATTTGCCTTCAAACGGGTAGATGCCATGCTTTATATTGCAAGTTTCGACTCTGAGGTGAAGTATCTCACCAAGTCCTTTGAAACTCTTGAGGTACATCGTTTTGCTTCCTTGCTTACTAAACAAAAAAAGAAAGAATCATTTTGGTAGGTTTTAAGTTTATTTTTGGGTTCTCCCTTGTGAGGTCGAACATGTCAGCAACACTGGCCATGACATCAGCACCCTGTATTTTAGAGAAATAATTACTTCTCTTAAGTGGCTAGCACACTATTTTGGAGACGTAATTATTCTTGGTTGAGGCGCAACCATTTAGGATAGTCCAATATCCCTAACTATTTTGGCTAGCACACATCTCTTTAGTCCAACACACTATCTTTTAGTAAAATACCTTTTGTATTAAATTTCTTTTATCCGAAGTTCCTAATTTTTTTTATTCTTGATTCAATGTGATAGACTGCATGTGATGAGCTCAGAAATAGCCGTCTCTTCCTAAAACTTCTAGAAGCAGTACTGAAAACCGGCAATCGAATGAATGTTGGTACAAACCGAGGTGATGCGCATGCATTTAAACTTGACACCCTGTTAAAGTTAGTTGATGTGAAAGGAACTGATGGCAAAACCACTCTTCTCCATTTCGTGGTACAAGAAATCACCCGATCAGAGGGGTCCCGCCTGGCAGCAACTTCTAGTCCAACCCAAAAGGATGACATACAGATCAAGAAATTAGGTCTTCAGGTTGTTTCAGCTCTAGGGAATGAATTGAGCAATGTTAAAAAGTCAGCAGCAATGGATTCTGATGTGTTGAGTAGTTATGTTGCAAAATTAGCAGGAGGTGTGAATAAAGTTAGTGACGTTCTTAGTTTGAATAAAGAAGGGTATGAAGAAGGAGGGTTTAATGAAGCTATGGAAGCATTTTTGAGAAAAGCCGAGGATGAGATCATAAAGGTTCAAGCACAAGAAAGTGTAGCACTGTCTTTAGTTAAGGAAATAACGGAGTACTTTCATGGCGATTCGGCAAAGGAAGAGGCGCACCCATTTAGGATATTCTTAGTTGTTAGGGATTTTCTGGCTGTTCTTGACAGAGTATGCAAGGAGGTTGGAAGATTTAACGAACGAACCATGGTTAGTGCAGGTAGGCAGTTCCCCATACCAGTTAACCCTAGTTTGTTGCCATCATTCCCCCGGTTTGGTGCACATCGACCAGTGAGTTCAGATGAGGAGAGTTCATCCTGAGATTTCACTAAGATGTGAGCATTCTTTTTTACTAATGAGGCAGCAGAGAGGATGCACAGTAGTGGGACTTTTTTCTTTTTTCTTTTTTCTTTTTTCGTGTATTTGTAGAAAATAGGATGTATAAGAGAATATTTATTTTTGTAGTAATTATTTCTATATGTATACAGCATGAAATCTATAGTCAGGCCTTGGGGGAATAATATGGCCTGTCGTATGTAGTCTACTGTTATTTAGTATGTTAATATATCCCTTCAGCAAATATAGGGGAAATACATGTTTAGGGTAAATTTATTGTACCTTTTAGCATATAACTTGTCATCACATTTCAATAATCATAGCTTGATGTTCTTTAATTTGGTTGGCATTTTCATTATCCATACTTTTGGAAAAGGATAGGTAATGTTTCCTAGAAAATTGCACAAGAATATTAAACTGATATACAAAATTTTGCTATATTATTTTCTTTATTAAACATTAGTTTTTACTGTCATAAGTACTGACCGATTAATTATACTGAACATTTTGCTCAGTTTTCATGGAGGCTTTGACTTTGAGGGTCTTATACATTAGGCTGATTGGTTACGCAGTGTGTTCTGGTCATGCTTCACATTCTTATATTTATTTTCAAAGTAAATCGCTTAACATAATCTTCATATTAAAATGTACTTGAAAATCAAATTTATATTTTTTGGAAATTTTTACTATTTATTTAGATAGATACAAAATCATTGTTTTTCAGAAGATTCTGAACCATCCAAAAACAACGATTTTGAACCATCTAAAAAAATAGTAATTTTTTTCCAAAAAATATAAAATTTGGTCTCCAAACACATTTTAATATGGAGATTAGTTGAGATTGACTATTTGAACTTTAAAAACAAACATAAGGATGTGAGCCAAAATTTTTATTTAGAGCATCTACAATGGTGATTTCTTTTAAATTGCTAATCTGATGTGTCAATTGCTAATATAATTATAGGGCTGTAGGTCAATTTCTAAAAAAACAAATTTGCTTATAAAGCAAACGATTTCTTTTGAACATGTTGGTACTCTCTCTCTTTCCTATTGGCTCTGACTCATTTGTTCTCTTTCCTATTGGCTCTGACTCAATTTCTGAGATGGAGGGGTTAAGAAACTAAAAGGAACTTAATTTTTAAATAGTGCTTTACGGCTGTTTTTAATTTTACGGATTGCTGAGTTGGAGATGCTCTTATACCATAATAAAAAAATAAACCAAAACACTCTGATTTTTTTTGGAGATTTTCAAAACTACCCAGATTTTTTGAGAGATTTTCTAACCGTACTCTTTTTTGCAAAGCCTAAAAAAAAAACCGAATCACTACCTAACACATGTACAACTATCTAAATGAGTATCTTTCTACATATTTAAAAGGTCGCATGACTTTAGGGGTTTGGTAGGCGACTATGCTCCCTTGTCTTTATTGTAGCCTGTTGCCTGTATGATACTCGAACTTGGAGCATTTTTCAGAACCTTAGATGGTTATGTGGAAAATATGATCATTAAGATTAATAAGTGTATTGGGTTGATTTTTTAAACTTCTTTGTACCTCACACTTGGGTACTGGTGTGTGGCACCATTTTTTCTTAGGTTTGTCTTCTTGAGGTGATTTTAAGTTAACTGCTAGTATAGAAATTTAATTAAAATGAACGGATCAGATCCATTCGATTTAAAATTTATAATGTTCTTTTTGTATGAATCTCATACGTCTACTTAAAGATCAGAAAATCAATTAATTTGTTTACCTCTTACCAGTCCAATGGGAGAAAGTTTGGATGAAAAAGTGATATCAGGGCCCACCGTGTGGTTTTCGTAGATGTATACATTATTTCAAGGGCGGATTTAGAATTTTCGTCAAGGAGACAAAAAAATATCGAATCGGATTTAAATATCTAATTGGGTTTAAATCCATTAACTAATTTGGTACTCGATAAAAAATAATGCTTTAACTTATACTTTCCAATGCCTTGACTTATAATTTCTGATGCTCTGACTTATAATTCTAATTACCAATCAAAATTCAACAAGTTTATTTCAATTGTAACACTAAATTTAACCCGAATTACAAATCAAACGTCCAGTACGGGGCAAAAAAAATTTCATAGGAGCAAATCGGTCGGAACTGATAAATCTCTACTAAAACTCAAAATTCAGGAGAGCAACTGCCCCTCTGGAACCACCCGGGTCCGCCACTGCATTATTTACATTGTTTTCCTACAACCATATTGTTCGTGAAGAGTCGAATCGAATCGGGCGTATTTTTCACAGTAGTTCTCTCACAAGAGACCTAATGCAAAATGTAGCACATATTACTGCATAGTGTACTTCACTGTTTTTTTAGCGACAGGGGAGAAATATGCACCGACACCATCAAATGAAAGGAAACAGTTATGAGACACAAGGCCGGCACAATCTAAGTTGAATTATTTAGTTGCTTTTGGTTTCCTACAATATGACTTGTCCAGAAAAATATTTTTCCGAACTTACGCAACCTTCATTATGTACTAGGTGTGAATCTCTGTACCGTCAAGAGCAAAATTACGCATAAACTCTGTATAATTTTCGGCACATATAAATCATTTATAAACAAAGATGCAGGCAATAAAACACATAAAATAGGATTTACGTAAATATTGGAAAAAAAAAAACAAAATGCTGCTGTCATGGCAAATACCTTGTCGTTACGAGTTATAACAAGTTTATGACCGATACATGCATTTGTATTTGTATACATATTTATACAAAAAAAAAAAGTGAAATATGAATGGCAAATGCCTTGTCATTACGACTTATAACAAGTTTATGACCGATACATGCATTTGTATACATATTTGTACCGAATGTTTAATGTGGTTCCAATTAATAGGAACCTTACCCATTTTTATTTATTTATGGCATTTTCTACTACGCACACGGCACATGTACAATGTATTCATACAAATCCAAGCGACATCGTTCCTCAATTCACTTGTACCAGTCAAGCAACAGAAACAACAAAAATAACAAGAACATTAAACTAGCAATTATTAATTCGAAGCAACATTACACGATCATTAGTTATTATTTATTTATTGTTAACGACACCCTTGAAGGGAGCAAAATATGGAAACCGAGCGAAAGAGTGAGGAAGAGCTAAGCGCCAAAAGGAATTAACTCCGTTATCCAGTAGTCTTAAATTTTATCTTAATGAACCTTGATGCAAACCCAACAGTAATGAGTTTGTTTGCACTTCACCCAAAATGCACAAGTTTGTAAATCAGCAAAACTATAGACTGGAATCAAGTGTTTCCCAGTACAACAAAAACTAGCAAAATGAGCTCCTATAACCAAATACTTGGATTAAACAGAGAAGGTAATGAAAAATCTGAAACATCTTTTACATACGAACCAAATTGCTACTAAACACACAATAGCTGTTTATAATTACTGACCTAACTGAAAATAACAGAACCACCTACAACAACAGTCGTTGGATAATTAACTTTACATGGAATATATATACACAAATGACGCCAACTGAATTGTAAGCTTCATTTATACTACAACATGCATAAAACATCTAATATAGATTAGATGAAGATATGAAGCCTAGAGGCATAACTTATCAAACTAAAACTAGGGTTACAAGAAAAGTCACAGGAGGGAGGTATAAATGACAAGAATAAATTATACTTCCTTTTATCTATGAGTCATATGGTATGGTATGGCCTGATAGTGTATCAGAACTCAGATTGCATAAGCTTTACTCCTGGCTTGACATTCACAAATCCAAATGGAACTTCTTGCTTCACATGGATATAGTCCTTGGTAGTTAGAACCTACAAAACATTTACACAAACGAAAACTACATGAATAAGACCAAAACTAAACCAGCAAATAGTTCACTACGTTTTAATGTAGGTCTGAACAATTAAGTAAACAGTAACACTAAAAACAATACTGCACTGAAACTGCACCATATTTTTTTTTTCCAAGCCTCGTTTAACCATATGCCTAGAATCATGGAAAAATTATTGACATACCAAAGTTTCAAAGAACATTCTAGAAGCTTCTTTGCGGGACTTCCCAACTAAAAGTTGATCAACAGCGACACTCTTTCTTCCATGCCCTGTCTCTTCATCAAATAAAAGTTTCAGGTACCTAGCAACTCCCCTGCACCGAAACAATTGAATGTCATCTTATAGTTGTAATCACACCAAAAATCATCAACTACCTTGCAACATTTTCCTTGAAAAATTAGCAGAACAACATGGCAAACAAGTTTTTGTTTGTATAATATCAAAAAACTAATACTATTGTCCACAATGAACCAGAAAAGAATTTCTTCCCCTTCGCAAAAATAAACACTCAGGCATGATCAACAAATATGGATATTAGTTAATTAAAGGATCTAGAGTTAGTAATGATATAGACAACGATAAGATACTACATATACTGCATATACGTAAAATGATATAGACAACTTCATGACTGGCACCAATTTTTTCATTTTCTTTGTTTGCTTGTTTTTTTCATTTTTCTTTTTTTGTTTTTTTTTTGACAAACACCTCCATGAGTTATTATATTGGGGTTCCTTACCATTAGCAAAACACAGTCAGTATCTGATGTTATTGCATATAGCTCCCAATCTCTCCTAATTGTAGCAAACTACTACAAACTACTATTTTATGTGCTATTGCATTAACACAACTGCTACCAAGGTTATAAAATATAATGGTAATAACAAAAAGAATAAAAAAATATGCAAGTTTCCCCATAACCCAAAATCCAAATCCATTTCACCTCATTTTATTTTCATTTGGCTTTTAAGATTAACAGAAAAAAAATTAGCTCATTTAGAGGGGCACATTTGTGAAAATTTAAAGATAAGCATCCACATGTTTGCATAACAGTCAAGGGCCACTGTCGAATAATCTAAGATCTCAGTTGCAGCAGCAAATGAAATAGTATTTTATTTATTTTTGTGCAGACAGATTCCTGACATGCACATGAAAAAAAAAATTATCACTATAGCAATGTAGGGTATTTTGAAACCTGGTTCTAGAAGACCATCCACTATTGTCGAGTGCCCGAATCTCTCCTGCATCATCGACATCATCATCTCCTTCTTCATGGCAGTCAATTTCCTCATCAGCATTTAGAAAATCTGGGAAGCAAACAAAATCAAATGAAGACCAAATAAGAGAATAGAGGTGTAGATAATTACAAGGCACTGCTCTGATGGTATAATGATATACTCTATTCAAATCTTGTAGAGTGGACATGGTGATAAAATGACTGATGCAGAATAAATTTACTTAGAATGTAAAGACTTGGTTAATTTATTTAGCATAGTGAACCATGGAACGAAATAAACATAGGTCACATAAGTACAAAATTGCCCATTCCCTAAAGCACTGTGTGTGTGTGTGTGTGTGTGTGTGAATATAAATAAAACCAAGGATAGAACATTACCTGTATCCACACCTTCTATTGCACTGCAAAAATCCTGTACCCCAAAAAGAACAGACAAAACAAAGTTACCATATTAGCCACTATCAGAAAAGTTTGCCTTAATTAACAAAGAATGGTACGACTGTTTGGGGTGATTTCTTTCATTATTGAGCTATTATTTTGTGTGGCTGTGCACGTGTGCATTAGGTGGGGTTGTTTTCTTATAAGGAGGTGGAGGTGCAGATTCTTAACCAAGTTTTATATAAAAAACTTTATCCACCCCTTTATACCCCGTTAATCATTGGTCAAGACACAATAAAATTCTCTTGGATAAGAAAGCTAAACTTACACTGCTCTCCTTTGGTATAAAGTCATTATGCCCCATGCCCTCCATATCAACAAACCCCCCTGCATTAGTTTCTTGCAATACAGAATTCTCCCCTGCCACTGATGTGACATTCCCGTCATTTTCAACCTGTTGTTCAGGAAGGAGAAACACTTCTTCTTGCATAATGCCCTCGCCTTGAATCAAATTATTCACATTCTCGACACCATCCTCAGTATCAGGATTTTTCTCTGGTTCAAACAACTTATCCATCTCATCTTTCATCTCATCAATGTGTATTAAACCAGATCCACTCTCTGCAAGATTCTCCTCAGGCACAAGGAGAGGTTCACAGTTCCCTTGGCCAATATCAGTGGTTGTATCGTTTTTATCCAAATCTGTTGGTACCTCATCAGAAGGTTGAACATGTTCATTGTTGCTCTCCAGTTGTTGCTCCGGTATAAAGTTGTCATTATCGAGGCCATAAAAGGGTTCAATAGAGGGTTCATCATGTGGCGGAATAATTAGACTTGAGTCAACTGGATATGCATAGGGTGTACCAGCATTATTGCTGCCTTGTTCCTCAACTGTTGTAGGATATGGTGTATATAGGGTTTCCTCATTTGTCACCTTAGGAGCATCTGTTTCTACTTCTTTCCCCTTGCCATCTCTTATTAGTTGTTTCAAAGGTTTAAAGATGTCTATCTCGTAAGCTTGGCGTTGTAGTTCACTTAGCTCCTCTGTAGCACCTGAAGAAAAGGAGCAAAATTGGAACCTCCAAACATAAATACAAAAGTCCACCATATAAGACCGATAAATAATGCTAGATGAGTTTTTAACTTGTACTTGCAACAAACAAACAATTCCCAGTAGCACATAAGAATAAAACAACAACTCTATATAATACTGTTATGCACTAGGATTCTATAAATTATGTAATGAAATTAAAACAATGCTAATCTCACTTTTGTGTTGAGCGGTGTTCTTTGGGGTTATTTTGGCTTGACATTCGGATTTTGATTTTGAGTAGTAAACATATCTGGCATAAATCATACATTTAATCCTCAATTACTGGGAAGTTGAAATTTTGGCCGCTAAAGCTGTAAAAAGTCAATGGTCCTGACACATTTTACATGCAAAATCAACATTTACAACACAGATTTAAGGATCAAGTGAAACTATTTTTAATTCATCTTAAACCAACTGTTTAATTACATACTATAGACAGGTGGATAGTTCACAATATTGTCTAATTACTTGAGCTGATTCCTGTGCAATCAAGATCAATAGGAAAAACAATTCTAGGAGAGAAAATGAAGCCAAAGACATACCACTGAATAATGTTACACTGAAAATCTCATCTTCCAAAGGACCCTTTTCAATCATCCATATCTCAGCACGAGTGCATGGAGCCTTCTTCCTCAAACGGCATATGTCTTCTGTATTTATTAATTGCTGGCGTATCACACTGAAAAGTGAAGAACATAAAAATGAGTGAGGGTGTAGGGGGAAAGAATGCCAGAAATAGAATTTGGAAGCTATTGGCCAAAACCACTATAACAAAATGAAACATCTATACCAAGAGCACAGTACAACTACCAGAAAAAAATAACATGTGTCAAGAGCAACAAGAGAAATAACATGCACAGTAACTAATATTTAATGCCTCTTTACTATTAATAATCTTTTTATTTCATTAAGATCAACTTTTTAAGAATGAGAACATTATAATTATGACCATCATCATCACAAGAATATGATAAGGATGTTTTTTGGTTTCATGACAAAGTAGATAATAGACATATATCTTCATTTGTTATCACTACTATCATCATCATTGTCAATTACATCTAGATGGAAATAGAGAGACATCATTTTCCATTCTATTATGGTAGAAATCTGTAAAATAGTTAACTTAATAATTGTCAATTGAACCTAGCTTGTATACATCTGTACATAACTGATTTTATACAACAGATATCAATATGCATTAGAAGAAACCAAAACCAAAACATAAATATCCAATATAATAGCAAATGATAAAGAGCATGTACTCTGCATGTAAGACCATGGCATCATCCATCTGCAACTTCCGCTTGTTGATGCCTGTCTTAGGTGTCATCTTCTGACGCTTGAGCAAACTTGACTTGTTAGGAGTCGGCCCCAATCCTGGGGTCCTCTTGCCAGCTAACATAGAGAGAAACAAATAAATTACAGGTTACCGTTAGTCCAATAAAGAGATAGTACATAAATGTGCACTCAACTATAAAGGTTATATTGTACTTACAAGGAAACCAAGCAATTAACTGTATTTTGGTGCTTTATAGCAGAATAGTTGCTGTGTGCTTTTTAAGAAAAACACTGGTTGTTATGGATGGTACCAAGCTGAATTTGGACTACCATATTATGAGTGTCAACTGTCAAGACATTCAGCTATTTTAGCTACAAGTGATCTTCCATTGGATCAGAGCAATTAGTTTTTCTTCTTTTAAATTATGTCTGCCATTTACCTAGTAAATATGCTAACTATTTACTTGCTAGTTTACCTACTACTTAAGTCAAAAATGAAAGAATATTGAGTTTGTGAAAATTAACTATTGTAAGCCTAACCGTAAGGATCCTAACTATAAGATGTCATTTTCTGAAAAAAAATAACTTGGAGAGCAATATAGGATAAACCAAAGAACTCTGGCAGTGGGGCATTGATATCATGAAATGTATGGAGTATGAAAGGACAAAAGACAAACTTAGACAGACTGAAAAGCCACAAATAATTTTGTTTTTAAACAGAAATTGGATTAATTAAAGTACAACAGAGTAACAACAAACCCAAAAGAATAAACAGTGAGATTACCTAGAATAGAAGCCAATAAATCATGGTCATCAGTAAGAAAATCACTATTATTCTTCTTAACCCGCTGCCTGCTGGAAACTCTTTCTGTACTGCTCTTTTCAAAATGCAACAACAAACTGTCATCTTCCAAAGGCCGTTTCTGGCCAATCAAACTAACTGTCCTGTCAATGCTCCCATCCAACTCTGATACAGCTCTTTCCACTGTAACCTGTCCCAATTCATCAGCTCGATTTGCAGTATCAAATACTGGTTGCTGAAGCACTTTCTCCGGCTCTGGAAATGCACTACTCGTCAACGAGAAAGCCACGTTATCCATATTTGGTGTTGTCAACGAGAAAGCCACGTTATTCATATTTGGTGTTGTCAACGAGAAAGCCGCGTTATCCATATTTGTTGTTGTCAACGAGAAAGCCCCGTTATCCATATTTGGTGTTGCTTTAAATTGTAGCTGTTCAGGGGTTTGTTCAACCTCCAAATTATTCATTGCTTCATCATTGCGAATTGTTTCAGCACCTGAAGAGAATACATCAACAGCAACTTAAACAATATAGCTTCCATATTTCACTTTTTATTTATTTTTTATTTTATATATAGATATATGAATATATGATCCCTTGAGTTTTGTTAGGTGTCCTTGAGGGATGGTTTCAGACATTTGGAAATATCTTCCTTGCTAGTTTAGACGAAAGGTAGGCTCCCAAATTATCAGAAGTAACAAAAGAGTAAGTTTGAAAGGACAATAACCAATACATAAGGGTATACCAATCTAGTGATTAGAAAATGGGTAGTTATCATAAAAACTAACTTTACAGATAGTAAACCCTGAAGTCCTAAAGGTAGGCTACAAAAATCAAAATTGCAAGATTAAATGTTATTTGGAGCAATTAAAAGGTCAGAATACATAATCAGAGTCAGAAATTACCAAAAAACCCAACAGTAGAATCAACGGCAGCTTCATTCAAGTTCACCAAATCTGAAGCATTTCCAGGAATCACACCTTCAACAGGCATGTTTTCTTCACCAAACCGGTCAACACACATGTCAGATACCTCACAATTCATATTAGGTGCTTCAAAACTTGGCAAAGGCTTTTCAGCATTACTCTCCAAAGCAACCTGTTGAGCAGACTCACAAGCATTCTCAATTCCCTCTTCATTTGTTGTATTCTCTCCTGCAGAAGCTGCTTTCAAAGCAGCAGTGCCATTAGCAGAGCAAGGTTGGAGAAATGGAGCAGAGTTATTATCAGCTTTTGGGGCATCTTCATAATTTACAGAAGGCGATGCATCATTAACCCTGGCATGAACTGTCTCTTCCATTAACCCAGGAGTGGAAGGAGGGGCGCACTCAGTGGTTTCTGGTGAGTGCACCTCATCATGAAAGGGAGTTTCTGGAAAAGGTGTTGGTGGAACTGAAGAGCCATCCATGTGGCTGCCTTGACCTTGAGAGAAGAATATTTCATTAAGGTCGGGGGTCTGTATATTATAAGCGGGTGTTTGTATATTATAAGCAGGAGTCTGTATGTTGTAACCGGGTGTGGCAATGTTGTACCCAGGAGTCTGGATATTGTACCCGCTCCAATTAGAAAGATCTGTGCTAGTTTTGTGATCCTCGTCCTTTTCAGCATTGATAAGTTCGTTTTGATCCTGGTCTAAGTCCATGTCTGTTGGACCTGCTGATGACTGGCCTTGATGAAAGGTACTGTTTGAGAGAAATGTAAAAATGTTAAGATACTTACCACAGTAATTCCTATATAGAGATTTAAAGCCAAGGATTTGTTGACAGTAAATATGGCTCCAACAGCCAAGAGATACTAATGGGCAACACAATTGATTCTCTCCCTCTCTTTCCAAAACCTCACTCGCTATCTATATATCTCTATGTATATATGTGTCCGCGTGCGTGTGTGTCCATATGGCACCAGCAGCATGCAATTCATTCTTTTGGTTATGTATTTATTTTGTCCTCATTTGCTTGAAATATATTAATTAGGATTCACAGGTTGTCTTCGTAGACACGCATGTTTTTTTTGTCTCAGGTGGTTTTATATGGTATGAATAGAAATACTATTTTATATACCACAAAAAGGAAGAAAAGGAAAAGGCTGGAGAGGTTGAGTTTACCCATTATCATCTGAAGGCAGTCGAAATGAAGAATGATCCATTGCTGATTGATCCTTTGGTAAGAATAAATCCTGAGGACAATTAACGCATCAATTTGGTATAAGAAGCATCTTATCTATCTGTTTCGAAAGTAAAATTACTACAGCTGAAGAGTACATGCTTATAACAAGAGAAGAAGGATTCAAAGGGTAAATTAGATTTTACTACAAAGATAACAGGCCATTTTCAGCCAAGTAGGCCTTGTTTCTTTCAACAGAAGAAAGAAACTCTAAAGGCACTATTCATACTAACCATTAGAGTTACAAAGGGCCCTTAAATAATTAGTTTACCACGACACAAGACTATTATAGCGATATTAAACCATACTTAAAAAATAAAATTACCATTTTAATATATTAACAATCAGACATTTATAAATAGGCAAAAAAAAAAAACAATGTTGTCCATAAAAATAAAGCATCAAGCCCGTCCCAACATGTTACAGAAAACAATGCAGTCCTTCAATCAAGACTACTATAGCGATATTAAACCATACTTAAAAAATAAAATTACCATTTTAATATATTAACAATCAGACATCTATAAATAGGCCAAAAAAACATCCAATGTTGTCCATAAAAATAAAGCATCAAGCCCGTCCCAACATGTTAAAGAAAACAATGCAGTCCTTCAATCAACCAAGTTAACAACAAAAAACGGAATGATTAAGAAGATTTGTTACTGGGTGGATGCAGAGCAAAACATACCAGATAGTAGTCAATGATATATGAATCCCTAATTCTGTACATTTCTTAGTACAACACATAAAGGCTATATGGTCAAATTATTTACCTCTTCAAGATCCAGTCCAAAGTGGGAAGCATTTCCATCACCAAAACGCTCTGCAACACAATACACGCAAAAGTTGTTAAATTCTTAATTAACTGTTAACATCTTAAGGAAAATTATATGCTTCATGAGTACAAACCATCCAATCCAAACTTTGAAGTTGAGAACTCAGTCTTCTCCAAGTTATCTTGTAGTGTAATCTGCTCTTTAGTGCTAATATGGTGATCGACATAGTCACTGGAACGTAGAGAAACTAAATAAATAACAGATAAAGTCTTAATTTACTATCATGATGGTATTTCATTTGAAGACATTATTATGTCATACGTATGTGCTTTTCTACTAATAAGCACCCTTACAAACCTTTCGTTGACATGGTATCAGTTTGTTATGTATGAATTTGCTTTACAAACCTTTCGTTGACATGGTATCAGTTTGTTATGTTTGAATTTGCCTTTATTTTTGCTGCAATTACTACATATATGATAAATAAATTATAAATCTAGCCTAAAACTAGTAATTTATCACACCATAGCATTCCGCTTTGTCTGATTATACCCATCACGATCTCTGCTGGCTAGCACGATCCATTATGCACAGTCAAGATGCAAAACCTTAAAATCATAAATTTGATTCTACTCACCCCTGAAATGCAGAGTCAGGCAGCACGAAATCATCAAGATGGAATGTCTCGGGCAGAGTGATGGAATGGTATGGAGCTGTTGACTCCTCTGGTGGGAGATCAACTGCAGTTGACCTGAAGGCCTGTTTTATCTTCAGCAAGGCCTCACTGCAGTCATGGAACAAATAATTCACCTTGCGGGAGTATATTCTCACCACACCAAGCAAGAGATGGCTCGATAGACGCAAAGCAATTGGCACATCAGGAAAGAGAATAGAATCTGCAGTGGTTAAAATATGTAAGGATGGAATAATGAATAGATTACTCTCTGACTGAAATCCTGGTCCCCTGAATAAAATATATGTTACCAAATCATAACATTTGCATACTATTCTGCATTGATTTTAGGTGTTGCACCATATACGGAAATAATTTCTCTTTCAACGCTTCTATTTTCCTCTCCCTAATATACAAGGTTCTTTCATAGTCTGATCTTTTATTCCCTAGAAAATCTCTATTTTTATAAATCAACCAATTTCTCCTTCTGATCATTAAACACAATTTCTCCATATACCTCTCTATCCTTGTAGATACTATCCTCCCTAAACTATTCCTTCCTCTATCAAATTTTTTTTACCTCATCAAATTCAGTATCTCGGCAGATTTTTGAATTCTCTCTTTCTAAATAACAACTATATGTATTTTCATCCTCGACAGGTCTATTTCTTTATCTGAGTTTATTTTATCTAGTCACATTTTTTACCACTTGAAATATAACTATACTGCTATGTTAAGACTTCATTGACTTCGCTATGATTTGTCTAAAACCTCAATCTTTCTTTTACTAAGACCCAATGCTTAGGTAGCCTTAGTTGTACGTTTTACCTGGCCGTCTTATGCAGAAACACTTACTAATTCGGCACAGTTCATCTGTTATGCCAGTTCCCTTAGCAAATAATAGCAACGTTTCTATAAAATGCCATAACTAAGCACATATATAAAAGTCTCGTTTTTTGAGGTGGGTTAAACAAAATAGACTGGAGCTAGATTTTTAAAATCCTCAATAAGTTATTGAATTACAATCAAACTTACCAACAGAAACACCAATGTCCGTATCAGCAACCTGATTCTTCCGCAATTTCCTCTCTAAATGGGCAGCAATCCAAATCGTGCCAAGCGGTCCTTTTTTCGCCAAAATAAACTGAGAATAGAACATTTTGCGGCTGTTATTTCACAGAAAACTCAATTTCCACAAAACGCCCAAATTCTCATCCGAATCCCTAGTTCAGGAGCCTCCCGTCAAATTCTAAGTGAAGGAAGTCGCTACGAAGTGTTGGAACCTAACTCAAATTGTCTCGTTGGAAACGCAGCGAAGTTGAGTAGAACACCACAGCGCGGTACTCCTCCAAACCCTAACGGAAGAAACCCTAATTGCGACGAAAATTGGAGTTTCAAGCCAAATAATTGAAGGGATACTGGACAAATTCTAGCCAAGACTGGAGATCTACGATTTCGAGTAAGAGAAGTGTATAAAATTTAAGTGGAGAGAGAGAAGATCGATTCGAAATCTGGGTTCATTTGGAAGTTCACGGAATCGAAACCAGGCTAGTTTCCTCTCTCCTCTCCTCTCCCTAGTAGTCAAAACAGGTTATACAAAACCCGGTTTATAGTTGGACAATATACACCAACAGCCAGTTGGGAACTGCTAATTAATACGAGATAATTTATTGGACAACATTTCAAGTATAGTTTGCTCCATGTCTTGCAGAATTTTTAACAGAGAGTGTGACTGGAAAATTTTGAAATCAATTTCCCAAATCCCAATACTCAAGTCTTTGTTTGGTGGCACTGGCACGTTCACTTTTCAAAAATAATATTTATTCTGATATATTATTTTTTATAAATTTAATTTTTGAAAATAACATCAGTTCAAATAAAATAATTGTTTATTGTTTTACGCAGATTTAATTTTTAAAATTAATATTTATATATAAAAAGATATTAGAGATGTATCAAGTTCTTTTAATAAAATAACTATTGAGTGGGGCTACAGTATTATGAATCACTTTTGGTCTGTACTACATATTTTTATTTTTATTTTTAAAGTCTAAATAATCGATATATTCTGCTTAACATAATATTTATATGAAAATGTAGTTGAATGTCAAATATTATATTCGAAAAGAAAAAAATAGATACAAAATCACTTGATCTAAAGATACTAGATTATTTAAAAGTAGTGATTTCTGTCCATCTTAAAAGTTTGTCAAAATATTCTTAAAAATATAAAATTTGATAACTAAACACATTTTCATATAAAAATCATAATAAATAGTTTGAGTCGATTGTTTAAACTTTAAAATAAAAATATAAATTCATAATACGGATCAAATTGTGTTATGTACAGTACTGTAGGCTCGCTCAAAAATATGTCTCGGAAGTCGGAAGTAATGGGGATCTTTTGTTGTACAGTTAAAAGAGTTAACCGATCAAAACAAAATTGATGGAACAAGATGATGACCGATATTTTTATTAATACCCCCAGAAAAATAAAAATCATCAAATCTACCCTCGATTCAAAAATTTTACTAAAAATGCCCTAACCGCCTCACTGGGGGGCGGTCCACGATTCATAGCAGACCACCCCCCGTGGGGCGGTCCACTTTTTTTTTTTTTTTAGACAATATAAATATCAAGATGCTGAATTCTAACGCTAAAAATTCAGATTTTTTTTAAAATATTTGTTAGATTACTTCTTTTAAGCATATTTATACTAAAATACGCTAAATTACTTGAAATTATGTTAAATTACGTTGAATTATACTAAAGGGTAAATTTCGCTTGAGGTCACTAAACTTTGGCCTTTGTCACGAATTGGTCACTCAATTTTGATTTGTCCCTCCATAACCACTGAACTTTTATTTTGTCTCAATCAAGTCACCCTATAACTTTTTCATCCAAAAAATTAACGGAATATAACTTTTCCGTTAGTATTTTGGACGGAATGAGCATATTCCGTTAAATTTTTGGATGGAATGAGCATATTCCGTTATAATTTGGATGGAAAAGTTATAGGGTGACTTGATTGGAACAAAATAAAAGTTCAGTGGCTATGGAGGGACAAATCAAAGTTGAGTGACCAATTCGTGACAAAGGACAAAGTTTAGTGACTTCCAGCGAAATTTACCCTATACTAAATTACTTTAAATTACGCTTTATATTTAGAGTAGGGTTAAAATACACCATTGGTTTTGTACTCCAATCATGCTCCACATTCTTATTTTAATTTTCAAAGTCCAAACAGGCAATCCGAACCATTCACCGTGATCTTTGTATTAAAATGTGCTTAGAGATCAAATTTTATATTTTTTGGAAATTTTTTACTAATTTTTTAGATAGGTACAAAATCACTGTTTAAGAAGATTCTGGACCATCCAGAACAGTGATTTTGTACCTATCTAAAATTATTCAAAAAATATGAAATTTTGTCTCCAAACACATTTTAATATGAAGATCATATTGAGCGGTTCGGATCGATTATTCGAACTTTGAAAAAGAAGAAAAAGACGTGGAGCATGATTGGAGCACAAAACCAATGATGCATTTTAACCCTACTCTTATATTTATACATCTTAAAGTGTATAATTAATCTTTTAACTCAATTAACTCGTCTAACTCGACCAACTTCATCCTAAAAAATAATAAATTTAAATCATACTTAGTTAGATAAGAATTAGATTTATTTAACCTGTCAAATAAAATGCTTAGTACAGTGGTACGAGTCTTCTTTTCTCTTTCAAGAGAATGTAGATTTAATTCTCAATAAAAGAAATCCGCCAAATTTATGAAAATTTGCAATATATATTGATTAAACCCTACTTTACGGACGGTACCTCATATTATAATTAAATTATCTCTTCATAATTTTTGAAGAGTTCTAATTATATTTTGAATCAACATAAATTTGAAAATAAATTATATACAGACCTTCACAATGTATGGACCAGAACACATTGCCTTGCCTGTTGGAGATACATCATTATAGTTTATTCCTTACTAAAAATAATAAAAAATATTGATTGTTAATTTCCATAAATAGCAAGGTAATTTTTATGGTTTATGCATAGTTGAATTCGTGTATATTTTTAGGAGTCTGATAATTACCCTCAAACAAATTTATGTCGGTGTATTTTGAGTCTTTTGACTTTTTATAATGTCAGCGTTCGTCTATGTCTTAGTTTTCAAAACTCTGTTTATAGTTTTTTAAATTGTTACTCGTAACTTTTTAAATCTCTGTCTACAAGCCTTAAATTCTGAAATCTAAATAGTTTAATTCCTAACTACTTTTATCTTCAAGTAAAAAAAAAAAAGATTTCTTTCAGTCACTCTGTTTTTTTTTTCCTTTGATCATTCTAATTCATTTTTCCGATGATATGTGACGAACTTTCCGAATATAAAAATACAAACATTTTATACTTTATTTTCTCTTTCAAATGAGATCCACTAAAAGATATTTTTGAATTATTTTTGTGTCATTTTTTTTTACAGTAAAAGCATGTGAGTACTTTAAATTCTCAAACATTTAAACTTCAGTTTACAACCCTTTAAAAAAATTCCTATCAAGCCTTTAAACATCTGTCTACAACTATTAACTTATCAATTTTTTTATTTTTTTTTATTTTGTTTCACAACCTTTTAAAGTACTCTTGTCAATTTTTTAAATCTTTATATATAACCATTTAAAGTAATCGTGTCAAGCATTTAAACCTTACATGTAACTTATCAAAAATATTTTATAGTAAAAGTCAATAGGCACTTTAAATTTTATTTCTCAAGCCTTTAAACATCTATCTACAAACTGTTGATTTTGTGCAGAAAATAGAGTATATGATGATTTGAATTTTTTTATTGCAAATCTTATTTTGTGTTGTGTACAGTGGCTGTTTTATAGCCAAGAAGAAAAGAAAAATAAACGGTCAAGTATATGACCGTTTCCTATCAAAAATCTAACGGTTGCCTATAATTTCTAAAAAAGAAAAAATGGTTGAGTAGCTTTATTTTACAAATATAGTTGCTCTCTTTTTTTCTAAAAATAGCCAATGATGATAATTAAATCCTAATCGGATCTGAGGCTTGATTAGTCCCTAATCTCTTGATTCTCAACACTCCCCCTCAAGTTAGGCGTGTAGATGTCAATTAACCCTAACTTGCGTATATTTTCTTCGAATGGCTTTGGATCTAATCCTTTCGTGAAGATGTCCGCCAATTGTTCTTCACTTCATACAAAGGGAGTTTTAATTTCTTTTGCTTGAATCTTTTCTCTAATGAAGTGGCAATCCACTTCAATGTGTTTCGTTCTTTCGTAAAACACGAGATTTGATGCTATGTGTCTTGCCGCTTGATTGTCGCAAAATATTTTTATTGGTGCTTGAATTTTAATTCCCATATCCGCAAGAAGTTGCTTAATCCACGTTAACTCGCTTGTGGTTGATGCCATGGCACGATATTTCGCCTTGGCACTTGATCGTGCCACAACGCTTTGTTTCTTGCTTTTTCATGTGACTAGATTTCCGCCTACAAATGTGCAAAAACCGGTTGTCGATTTTCTATCGAAGCTTCCGGCCCAATCTGCATCGGAATAGTCACATAGATCATTAGAATTATTATTTTTCATCCACACCCCTTGCCCGGGTGTTCTTTTTAAATATCTTAGAATTTTATTTATTGCTTCTAGATGTGGTGTTCTTGGTGTATGCATAAATTTGCTAATTTGGCTTACTGAAAAAGAAATATCGGGTCGTGTAACAGTAAGATATATCAATTTCTCTACAAGTCTTTGAAATTAATTTATATCATCTAAAAGTTCACCATCTTCGGAATTTAATTTGTATTTGCCATCTATTGGTGTTGAGGCCGGCTTACAATCTAATTTCCTGGTTTCTTTTAATAAATCTAAAGTATATTTTCTTTGAGAAATAAATAGACCCTTGTTTGAACGTGCTATTTCTATTCCTAAAAAATATTTTAAATAACCAAGATTCTTGATATCAAACTTTCTTTTTAATTGAGATTTTATTCCCTCAATTTCCTCTAAATTATTTACGGTGATTATAATGTCATCTACATATACTAATATGATGGTAGTATTGTTTTTTTCAATTTTAACAAAAAGTGAATGATCGGCACTACTAATTTTAAAATTACAAGAAACTAAATAAGTGCTTAGTTTGCCATACCATGCTTTCGGAGATTGCTTCAATCCATAAATTGATTTCTTTAATTTGCAAACTAATTCGTGATTGTTTTCTTTTTCATGACCGGGTGGTAAAGTCATATATATCTCTTCTTCAAGTGTTCCTTGAAGAAATACATTTTTGACATCCATTTGGTATAATTTCTAATTTTGGTTTACCGCAATGGAAAATAAAATCCTTACGGTGTTCATTTTGGCTACCGGTGCAAAAGTCTCATAGTAGTCTATACCATATGTTTGGGTATAACCTTTGGCAACTAAGCGCGCCTTATACCGTTCTATGGTACCATCGCTATTGTATTTAATTTTGTATACCCATTTACATCCTACAGATTTTTTATTTTTTGGTAATTGTACAATTACCCAAGTTTTCATTCTTTTCTAAGGCTTTTAGTTCCTCTTTCATAGCCTTATACCAAATTGGATTTTTTATAGCTTCATGGTAACTATTTGGTTCTTGTTCCTTTGAAATAGAGGTTAAAAATATTTTATGTGGAGATGAAATATTTTTATAAGAAATAAAATTTTGAATAGGATATTGTACCTTGTATGTCACAAAGTCCCTTAACCTTGTTGAGGGTTGTATTTGTCTTGATAACCTTCTCAATGGTGTTCCCTCCACATGTGTTTCTTCCTCTTCCTCATTTTGTGAGATTTCTTCTATCTCACTTTCATTTTCTATTGAATTTCGATTTTCTTCCGGAACATTGATTTGCGGCATTATTACATTATTTGGTGATTCTTGAATGTTGATTTCTTTATCAATATTTTTGTAATAAGACTCATTTTCTAGAAATGTTACATCTCTAGAGATGTAAAATTTGTGATTAATTGGATCATAGCATTTGTAGCCCTTTTTTTGTGAGGAGTATTCCAAAAAAATGGATTTGATCGAAGTATAATTCAATTTATCTTGTTTATTTTTGTGTACATAACATGTGCATCCAAATGCTCTCAAATGGTCTATTTTAATTTTTCTTTGGTAAAGGATTTCCAATGGACTCTTATAATTTAAATTTGCACTAGGCAATATATTTATTAAATATGTTGAAATAAGAACGGCATCCGACCAAAAAATTTGGAGACATTATTTTGAAATAAAAGTACCCTAGTCATTTCAAGAAGATGTCGATTTTTTATTTCCGATACTCCATTTTGTTCGGGTGTGTAAACACAAGTAGTTTGATGTAAAATTCTTTTTTGCTTAAAAAAGTTTGAGAAATTTTGATTTACAAATTCCGTTCCATTATCGGATCTAAATTTTTTAATTTTTGCATCAAATTGAGTTTCTATAAAATTATAGAATTCTTAAAAATATGAAAATACTTCACTTTTATTTTTTAATAAATATAACCAAGTTGTGCGAGAAAAATCATCTCTGAATAAAACAAAATATTTGTATCCATTAAATGAGTTAATAGGAGGCCGGTCCCCATACATCAGAATGAATTAATTTAAAAGGTTTTTCACTCTTACAAATAGAGGAATAAAATGGTTTGATTTTGTGCGGAAAATAGAGTATATGATGATTTGAATTTTATTATTGCAAATCTTATTTTGTGTTGTGTACAGTGGCTGTTTTATAGCCAAGAAGAAAAGAAAAATAAACGGTCAAGTATATGACCGTTTCCTATCAATAATCTAACGGTTGCCTGTAATTTCTAAAAAAGGAAAAAGGGTTGAGTAGCTTTATTTTACAAATATAGTTGCTCTTTTTTTTTCTAAAAATAGCCAATGATGATAATTAAATCCTAATCGGATCTGAGGCTTGATTAGTCCCTAATCTCTTGATTCTCAACACAAACCTTTAAAGTACTAGTATCAAGTATTTAAACCTCTTTCTCCAGATCAATTATCTAGCCTCTTCCTTGTCTCCTCCGATCTTTCTCGTCGCATCTCCCTCCAGATCTTTGATCGTATTCCGCCATGACAGAAGCAGACTAGTGGAGAATAGGGCAGAGAGGAGAGGAGGGCGAGACGAGGGTGGAAAAGATAAGGCAGTGCTGGAGAAGAAATGATAGAATAGAGAAGAGAGGCGTGAGGTTTAAAAGACTTGATGCGCGAGGTTTAAATGCTTGTTGCGGGATTCAAAATTAGAAAGTCAGTTGAAGACGGTTGAACTAGTTGGGGGACTGAGGCAAGAACGAGGGTTCGAGGGACATGCACATTATTCTATTTTTTATTTTGCTTGGAATAATACGTTTATTTATTATTATTATCTATTGAATGATGTTGTTACTGTTATTTAAGATATATTATATTGGATTATATAGAATATCCTTGCACGAGTGTAATTATTTTTAGATTTTTATTAACAACCTCATTTATGTATCATTTGTAGTTTTTGTTATTATTAAGAATTAATCGTATTTATATATAGATGATATTTTTTTATTAATGAAACTATAAATATGAGTTCAACGAATTTTAATTTATGACGGTTAGTTTATAAATTGTCTTAATCCGATAACTATAAATCGGATTAAAATATATAAACAAAATCCTACCAATTTAATCCGTATACACTAACTTTGACATCCATCAGAATCAAGCCAATCTTTTACATGTCGTAATTTTTTTTTTTCAGAATTAAGGAAGAGCTCAAAAAAATTATTCAGCATTTCCATTTCAAAACGACAATACATATTACAGAATATCCATGAAAGGCCAATTAAGACCATGCTTTATTGCTAGACAATTGTCTACACAAGTTGAAAGAAATGGATAACACTTGAAACTAAAATGATAAGGTACAACTGTTCATCTTAGCGTTGCAGCAAACATTTCAATTCGTTCTTACTCTTTTGCAACGCACACCACCTGTTTGCCCACATTTCTACCACTAAACAACCCCACTAGTGCACCCGGTGCACTCTCCAATCCCTCGCTCACATCTTCAATATAAGTTATCTTCCCTTCCTTGTAATATGCCTCAACGCAATCTAAAAACTTTGGATAAAGGTGGAGGTAATCGCTCTGTAAAAATCCCTTGATATTCACGCGATTTTTGACAATAGTGTAAAGATTATGTATCCCTTGCATATCAGAGAAAGAGTTCTGAGAGACCATCCCGCAAACAGCTATACGGCCATGCACCCTCATATTGGCCAATGCCGCATCAAGCATGGGCCCGCCTACATTGTCAAAGTAAATGTCTATTCCTTGTGGAAAGTACCTGTAAGTGAATATTGAAAACATTAAAATACCGGCCAGAATATCTCATTTTAGCCATCTTCTTGTTTTGTTAGCTTGGCTGTCAATAAGTCTTAATTGGTATATAATGTTTGTCTACTCGGACTTCTTTTACAGAGAATTTAGATGCATTATTTATTTGGCACCGTCATCTGAACATTTCCTGCTAATTTTGTCAAAGGCCCAGAATAATAGCCACCAGATACAAAATTCTTTCAGATGTGATGGTCCTAAAAGGTTTTGAGCTAGAAATAAGAAACCATCAAAATTGAATATACCCTTTTGTTTGATAAATACTGTGTGATTTTAATGTAGTATGACTTTTGGCCAGAGTGTACTTTTCTCTGACCTGAAAGCTGCTTTGTAGGATAAGGAGACTACTTCCTATGAATAAATCAGTTATAGGTATTAGTATAACGGGCTGAGGAAAATCACTGACCTTTTCAATGTGGCTTCTAGATCAGACTCCTCTTTGTAGTTGAAAGCCTCATCAAATGATAGTTTGTTCTTTAGAAGTTCTACCTAAGTAAAATCACACAAGAAGAAAGTCAGAAACCCCCAATTACAACTGTCACTAATGCAAAGAAAAATTCAGAAGAGGTGGTTTAAACAAGAAAAGAACCATCACTAGGAGACCAATACCAGTTTATGGTCTGACATGGTAGCATTACCCATCAATTTGCAATAAGCAAACACTAGCCCAATTAAATCTGAACTATGAAAATTTGCCTATACTTAAGCCTATTTTTACCTCAATTAGGCTGCCCCTAATTAAACAATTGTGCCTTCAGCAAGGAATCTATATTTTAACCCATTTGTCCTTAATTTCCGCTCAATTATGCAAGAACCAACCAACGCATAGAAGGCATTAAGTTTTGATGTACAACATAATTGCAGATCTCAAAAATGTATATGATGTTGATAAGAGGAGATTGTAATTAATCCTAAGTTAAAAAGGACAACCTTCTGTTTTGAACCAGCACTTCCAACAACATAACAGCCATGAAGCTTTGCTAACTGACCCACGATCTGACCAACTGCACCTGAAGCAGCTGAAACAAACACAGAATCTCCTTTCTTGGGCAAACATACCTCATGGAACCCTGCATAAGCAGTAAAACCTGGCATGCCTACACCAAATTGATAGAACTTTAGTGGGAGACTGGGAGCTACAAGTAATTAGTTTATTGTCCATATTTCAAATGACACTTACACTTCCAAGGAACATCCAAAATGGTTTGGGTTATAGCAAGTATCAATCTGTCAGATTAGGTTTAGGAAATGAGGTTCTTAAAATGTTGAATGTTTTGCTTAAAACTTTAACAAGCCCCATTTTTCATTCGTAAGCTTAATTAATATAAAATCAAGGCTGGTAGATTTCCATGTTGATTTCTAAATTCTAATCTCAATTTTAATGGTGGGTACTTTTTGCAGAAAATTTTAAAGAAATAAAATGCACTTGTGAGAAAGGTCGAGTGATATGTGCAGAAATAAAATTCAGTAATTTGCAATTGGAACAATTTTCTACAATTGTAATGTTGGATACCAGTACATACTTGTATTGAATACCAAAATCATTATTAGTACATTAGTACCAAACTTTTTTTTGATGTACTGTTAAGAAATGCAATCAGTCAATCAACTAATTTTCTCCACAACTTAAGGTACTTACCAAGGAGTCCAAGATGGTAGGAGAGTGGAAGGTCAGTGTTCACAATTTTTCTCAGCTTGTCAGTACTACGGATCAAACTGTACTCTTCCCAACCTGTTATCCCAGAAACCAGGTCTCCTTTAGTGAAATTGGGATCAGTAGAGTCGATCACTTTGCACACTCCATATCCCTCTATTACCTTCAAATGAAGAATTTTAACAACTGACAGAATTAATATAATTAAACCTACATCGTTTTTTTGTTCTAGGAAACAATATTCTCAGCAAAGAAGATCAAACTATGAATCTCAATAAAAAAGGGGATGAAATAATAGATAAGTGTACCGATCCGGGCTGGTAGGGAGGGATGTAAGATTCGTAGTATTCTCGCATCCGACCTCTCATGTATGGATCGCAAGAGAGGTATAAGTTTTTCACTAACACTGCCCCTTTCGCCTCTTCTGGTACTCGAAGAATTATTTTGTCTCCTTCTTTAACCTCCATGTCTGTCTCCTTCGGAGCTCCCGTTATGAACCATTTGAGAACAATTTTTCTGTTTTCGACCTCCATTGTTTTCCGAGAGCAAAAGAGAAACACTTGGTTTTACTGTTAGAAGTTATAAAGGAGGATACTTGTCCGAGTTAATATCTTCTTTGGTAACAGAATATTTCCCGAAATTTCTATTAATATCCAAAAAATATATTAAATTTCAAAATCTATGCCATGCTTAGAAATTTCGAAATCTGCTTAAACCGCAAATTTTTTTTTGCAGAAATTCAACCTAAAACCACAAAATTATTTTGCAGTTTTAGATTTTGAAATTCCAAAACCGCTAGGTTTAAATTTTTCTTATTATTTTTTAATTAAACAAAAATGTTATAATTTATTTATTTTCGGTATTGAAATATTAGAAATATTTTATATATGAGAAAATGTTTTTGTACCCAACTTTCTTTACCGATTTGTATCCAACCTGGTCCGTTCCGTGATTTTTATTTTTACCCAAAAAAAATATATTTTAATATAAATAACCAGGTTTTTAAAATATTTTTATTTTTACCCAAACCGCTAGGATTCCTAGCGGCCCGAATTCTTAATTCGAACCGCTAGGAATCCTAGCGGCATGAATTTTTAATTCGGACCGCTAGGAGTCCTAGCGGCCCGAATCTCTTTTTTTTTTTTGAAAACTTATAAGTAACGGGGGAGAGGTGCGTAGAAGAGAGAGAATTATTTCAGTCTTGGGCTGAAGAGAAGGGGAGGAAGAGGGAGAAGGAGGAAGAAGAGGAGCTCTGAAGGAAGAGGAGGAGGAGACGGAGAGTCTGCTGTCAGGTAATTTTTTTTTATATACGTATTTACTGTTTATATACGTATTTACTGTTCACTACTGTTTACATACGTATTTACATACGTATTTACTGTTCACTACTGTTCACATACGTATTTACTGTTCACATTTACTGTTCACATACGTATTTACTGTTCACTACTGTACACTACTGTTCACATACGTATTTACTGTTCACATACGTATTTACTGTTCACTACTGTTCATATACGACTATTCACAACTGTTCACAATTGAAATCAGTAAACTGACCAAATATTTGTCATTTATGAATGTAGTTTATTGGCCATGTCTATTGCAATTTCAATACATTTTGGAGGAAAGTTCATAACTGACCAGTATGGAGTACGTTACTCCAAACCTGCAGCAAATACGTATTGGGTTGATGAAAATTTCTCATTTGAGCAGTTGCAATCGCTTATTTATGAAGCGAGCGGCTACAATAGGAATCGTTGCCAATTACAAATTCAGGCCCGAATGGTCCACGCAGGAAAGTATGTCAAAATCACACTGAGAGATAACGGGGCATTGAGAGGTCTAATAGCGCAGGTTTTGAGGTCTGGCGAATCATTATTGGAAGTTTTTGCACGCAGAATTCGCGAAGAGTCAGGGGCCGGAAGTTCAGGCCAAAATTCGGCTGCCCAACATTATCAAGAAGATAATGAACCACACACTCCTTTTATCGTAATGTCTGTAGCAGAACCGGAACAAGAAATATACAATAATTCACCCCAATCTCCAGCTTTTATCCCAACTATATCCATGTATGAAGGTCCTTCATCCTTACCTGGGCCTGAACCAAATCCTCACCCCAGACCGCCACCAGTACAGGAAGATCCAAACGAGTCGGAATTTGAATTTATAAACGAGATACCGGAGGAGAATCTGCAAACTGGGGATGAATTGGGGGAAGAAGACTGTGACATTAATGATGAAGGAGGTGAAGAAGATGAAGAAGATGAAGAAGAATACCCACATCCCACTGTGAGGCAGAATAGAGAGAATATGCCGTTGGGTGGCCGTTCTGAGACTCACCCTTTTGTAAACTTCAATGACACATCTGCTTTCCGAGAAGCAGATATTTCTTACTATGGTCGTCGGGTTGAGTACAGGAGTGAGCTCGCAAAAGGCCAATACTTCGTAAGTAAAAAGCAACTGACGAAAAAGATCAGAGAGTACCATGTTGACAAGAACAATGAGACATATACGAAGAGAAGTGACACATCCCGGCTGGAAATTAGTCTCCGACTGTAGAATATCGACCAAATGCTGCACCCCCAAATTTTGCAGATACGCCTCCATCTCCGAGTAGTACTGCATGTCCGGATACCGACCCCTGGCATTTATAATTGCCTCACTCTGCGTTCAAAAAAGTGAACAACATGAAAACCTAAAAATACAAAAATTCAACAAAATCCAAACTTAAAAAAAAAAAAAGTAATCAAGTACCTCTTTAGATGCCTCTGAGACTCTGTGCTCACCGTGAGGCATCCATAATAAAGGACTGAAATGATCCTTGCTGTCAGTGGGAATGGGCTCATCAACCGGGTCGGCTGCGGGTGGTCTCCTAGGCCGTCCCCTAGCCATTCTACGTTAAAAAAAATTAAACATGCTACAATTGGCTAAAATATGCTAATTGCGGTAAAAATATGCTAAAATACGCTAATATGCAAAAAGATGACTATGGAGTTGATGCTAAAATACGCTAATATGCAAAAACGCTAATACGCTAATATTTTTATAAATTTGTATTTTTTTTAAAGATAAGGTTTCCATTAGAAATGTATGAAATCAGTTAATGCAAACTAATTTCATTTCATACAAATTAATGCAAAATAAACTTTCAAATATACAACCAGCAAAAATAACTCATTTATTAGTTGCGAGTATAATTTGTTTAATCACACAAATTTGATGATACATATAGTACATATTAACCTTGGAACTATAGATATAGTTTTTTTTTTTAAATAGAAGTAAAGAACAAAAATAAGCTCATATTATATAATAATATTTTATACAATTTCGCTAAATAAGCTCGTATTATATAATAATATTTTATACAATTGTATGATTTTTGCAGCCTAATATATTTAAAAATAATTTGAATTATACTTGCGCAAACATATATATTTTGAATTGCTTTCTCTTTGCACTACAATTTGAATCTTCCTTCTCTCACGCTTTAAATTGAAGAAGAAGAAAAATAGACAATATTTTCAAACGATACAGCTAACTAGATTGGTTGATGAAACAAAAGCAAAGAAATTGATTTATCATCTCTTTAGAATATAAAATTAACATGAAAAAGAAACCATTAATATTATGTTTGGCAAATAGAATATCTCCTTTAATATGGATCAGAATAGGAACAAAGTTATCAATTGAATATTCCTTGAACAATTTTTTTATTTGAATATCAAACATGGTCATACTTACTCAAATAAACATTCATGAACAGAATATAAACAAAGTTATATATTTCTTGAACAATTTTTGTAATCGAATATCAAACAAGGTCATACTTACTATTTCTAATAGCAAGAGAAATAAACATTCATGCTCAAAATATAACAAAGTTATATATTCCTTGAACAATTTTTGTATTTTAATATCAAACACAGTCATACTTACTATTTCTAATAACAAGAAAAATAAACATTCGATCATGATAAGAACATAAACAAAGCTATATATATTCCTTGAACAATTTAATTTTGGATTTGAATATAAGCTATATATATTCCTTGAACAATTCCTTGACAATTCCTTCAACAATTCCTTCAACAATTTTTTCCTTGAACAATTTCTTGAACAATTTTTTCTCACAGATGACTATATTTCATTCACTAAGCATTATTAACCTATTTCTAAGTTTACACAGAAAATTCTAAGTTTAGAATGCGAAATTGCACAAATCAGAAAAATTGCACAAAAATTGCACAAACCAGAAATTGCACAGAAAATTCCAAGTGAAGAGGTGGAGGGGCGGAGGGACGGCCTAGGAGGGGCGGAGCGCCGGCTAGGCGGAGGGGCGGCGAGGCGGAGGGGTGGAGGCGCGGCCTTCTTCTTTTTTCCTTTTTTTTGGCGGAGAGGCGGTCGGCTAGGCGGAGGGCGATGCAACACAGAGAAGGCGGTCGGCTAGGCGGAGGGGCGGTCCTTTTTTCCTCAGGTTCGGCCTTCTCCTTTTTTCCTTTTTTCTGGCGGAGAGGGTTTCGTTTTTTTCGGTTTTTCTGGCGGAGAGGCGACACAGAGAAGAAGAAGTCACGGGCCGGGTTGGGTTTGAATTAAGGATTCAGGACGCCAGGAATTCTAGCGGTCCGAATTAAAAATTCCTAGCGGTCCGAATTAAGAATTCGGAACGCTGATAATCCTAGCGGTTTGGGTAGAAATAAAAATATTTTAAAAACCTGGTTATTTATATTAAAATATTTTTTTTTTTGGGTAAAAATAAAAATCACGGTGATCCGTTCAGCGTTAAACTATAATTAACGGTAATTAATTGTATCCACGCGCTTTTAACTGTCGGTTTTTAACTGTCGGTCTCTATATTTAAAATTTCTCTTCTTCTCTTCTCTCTCCTTAAATTTACCAATCAATTTTCACTTTTGAGAGAAAAATCCATGGCGCTTCCGATCGGTTCTCCTTCTTCTCCGATTTCCTCTCCGATAAAACTTTTTTCTCTATAATCTCTCTCTCAAATTTTCAGATCTATCTCTGAAATCGATTTTGTCATCGTTATTCATCTCTTTCTCCAAATCTCTCCGACAACCTCCTCTTCAAATCTCTCCAAATATCTGAAAACGATTTACCCGACGGCCTCCTCTCCGACTAATAGAAGGATTACAATATTTTAATTTTTCTTACAGCCGCAAAAAATTCGGCCTGAAAAATGTTGATCTGGATTATTTGTCGCAGCCTTCTCATAAATAAATTATAAAGTATTCCATCTATTTTCAAAGAAATATATAAAATATTTTTAATTTTTAATTAAAAAAATAAATTATAAATATTTCTGTTTAATTAAAAAAATAATAAGAAAAACTTAAACCTAGCGGTTTTGGAATTCCAAAACCTAAACCGCAAAATAATTTTGCGGTTTTGGAATTGCAAAACTAAACCACAAAATAACCGACCGAGGCAGTCCAGGCAAATGCATGAAGTTGACCTGACACAGAGCCCCTACTTCAGGAGACGGACATTTTGCGGTTTAGGCTAAATTTACGCAAAAAAAATTTGCGATTTAGATAGATTTCAAAATTTCTCAACATGGGTGCAGATTTTGAAATTTAAATTTTTTTTGAATATTAATAAAACTTTCGGGAATATTTCTATTTAAATCTGGACCGTACGATCAGAATCCCAAACTTTCCGGTCAGAGGTGGAATGCGCAGGACCCTTCAATATTTCTGGATATGCTGATCGGACAGTCTGGATCTAAAAAGAAATATTTTGTAATCACAAAAGTGGCATCCAATGCCAGAGAATCACTCTCCGATAGACTGAACCAAACGCCCCCCTAGGTGATATCCGGTCACATTAACGAAAGAGAAAGAAGCTTGTATTTTTAAAACAGAAAAAGAAACGTGGAGAGAGAAAAAGAGAGAAGAAGAGAGAAAGAGAAAGAGGGAGAGAGAAAATGAAAGAAATAGAAAGAATAGGAAAATCATATCCGACTTTACTGGATTTTGAGAGAGAGAGAGAGAACCTCAGCATATGCTTGTAGGAGAGAAGCAAAGCGGGAGACAAAAGAGAGAAAGAGAGAGATGGCCAGCGCTGAATGGCAGATAGTTTCTCGCCAGCACCGCAAGTTCCCAGAAAACTGGAAGACAGCAGAGGCGCCCACACCCACCGCTGCCAAGCCTTTCACCCCATTTGCACCAACCTATGCCCAGGTGGTGCAACGCAACATGGCCCGAAACCCTAACTCGCCCAAAACCCCCACATCATCGCCCCCATCCTCACCAAACTCCACCGCCAACGCTGAGTACTTCGTCTCTCCCCACAGCCCCACGCAACTGCAGTTCCCACGCGGGGCTGCTGCTTTCGTTGCTGTCGCCAGGGGCACACCAAGGCTCTCTGCCGGTATAATCTTAAGTGTGGCAAATGCTGGCATGAAGGGCATGTCGGCTCTCAGCGTAGAAGCCATCCCCTCAAACCGGCTGCAGTCCCATTCAAACCGGCATCCGAGCCTGACCCGGTGGCCAAATCAGAACCACTGTTCGAGGAACTACTCACGGGGCATTTTCCTGTTGCCCCTCCAGAGATGCCCGAGGGACGCCCGGCTGTAACACGGTGTTACGTTCCGAGAGATGACTCCATCCACAAAGAGCTGGATAAGCTTGCAAGAGGAGTTGTTCTTCACTCCAACCTTGACCATGAGCTCTCCATTGACACAGTGGCCGCATATGCTGCTCGAACAGGGTTGGTTAAGGCCGACAACGTTCGCATAAGCATACTGCCTCGACGGAAATATCTCATTATGTTGCCGGCAGAGGTTGACCCGCAAGATTTCATAAAAGCCACTCCTTGGGATCTCTGGGACTTTGGATATGAGTTCTAGCTTTGGTCGCCACATGAGGATGCATCTATTACCATCCCATCTTTCAAAGTGCTAGTTCACCTTCATGGGCTGCCGGTTTACCTTTGGAAGGAATCCGTGCTCATCAATGCCGTTTCATCCTTCGGTACATACCTGGGATCCCTTGCACCGCCAAACCCGGCCAATCTAATGTACTGGGCTGCGGTGGTGGCAACGGAGGACCTCTGTCAAATCCCACACACAGTCTCAGTGAGGGCAGGCGGCATCAACCACTTGGTAGAGGTTCAGCCCATTAAGTGGGTCCATAATCTGCTATACAAAGCCACTGACCTTCCATCAGTACCTCCAAAGTTCACTGCACCACCTCCGTCGTCACCGGACTCGTCATCCGACAATAGCGATTCCTTTGATGATAATGTGCTCATATCCATGAAGAAGAGTGTCTTACGGGAGATTTGCAAAGGCCGGGATGTTAGTTCATTGCCTGCTCAGCTCAGGCAAATGCTTGCCGGCCAAGAAGGAAGGGGCTGCACCGGCCACACACACTTTGCTACACCGGCCACAGAAAATCAGGGCCATGCCATAGTACACCAGCTGGGGAGCAACGCCCAACTTTCCTTAAACTCACCAGATCTCTTATCGCCGCACCTGGAGCGACTCTGTGAAACGGGTCAGAAAATCAGGGCCCGACGGGCTGCCGAATGAATTTTTTCAAAGTCAATGGCCGGTGGTCAAAGATATGGTCATCAAAATTCTTCATGGTTTTTATGACCATTCAATTGATCTACAGAGGCTAAATCAAGCAAATTTGATAATGATTCCAAAAGTGGATGAGGCATGTACAGTGTAACAATTTCGGCCTATTAGTGTTCTAAATTTAGTTCCGAAGCTAATTTTCAAACTTCTGGCCGATCGGTTACGTATATTTTTACCGGATCTTATTTCCCCAAACCAAACCGCATTTGTACATGGGTGTCAGATCTCTGAAAACTTTGTTGCTACACAAGAATTGTTACACCACATTACGGAGGAATCTAAACCGGCTGTTTTTGTCAAAATCGACTTCGCGAAAGCATTTGATTCCGTTAATTGGAATTTTCTGATTCGGGTACTTCATGCAAGAGGGTTCCCGAAAAGATGGATAATTTGGATAACCAACCTACTAAACAGTTCGGCTTCCTGTGTGGTGGTTAATGGTGAATGGTCTGAATTTTTTCCCCACAAGCAAGGCTTATGACAAGGCGACCCCTTGTCGCCTATGTTGTTCGATTTAGCCGTTGACGTGCTCTAAAGGATGGTGGGGGCTGCAAACGTGTTGGTTCAGGCACCAATATCCAATCGAATCTCGGATTCTATCGTGGCTATGCAATATGCCGACGATACGGCGGTGGTGGCCGGGGCTAATATCAAGACTCCGGTGGCCCTAAAGCTAACTCTTAGGTTATTCACATCCATCTCCGGACTTCGGATCAATTATTCTAAGAGTAGTTTTGTTCCTATTAATGTGCACATGGATGATCTACCTTGGGTTGCGCAAGTGCTCACATGCAGTCAGACTTGTTTTCCGGTACAGTACCTAGGAATGCCACTGATGGTCACCAACCCGAGGAGGGCCCACTTCTTGCCTTTGATTGAAAAACTAGAAAAAAGGCTCGCTGGCTGGAAAGGAAAATTGATTTCGAGAGGGGGTCGCCTTCAACTAGTCAATTCGGTTCTATCGGCAATACCTATCTACCATATGGCATGCTTCCGATTCCCTAAATGGGCAATAGACCGAATTGACAAGATCAGACGCACTTTTCTCTGGGGGAAATCTGATAGCAATACAAACGGTTTATCATGGCTTAATTGGGAAACGGTATGCCTACCATCCCGATGGGGTGGATTAGGAGTTGCCGACATGGCCATTCGTAACATTTCCCTCATGCTACGCTGGTGGTGGCGTCTGTACCATGACCCAGACTCACTGTGGTCAACGGTGGCAACAACAATCAGACGGGTTGGTCCGCACAATGATGGCCCGATGTTATGGTCCGCCACGGGCTCTTTTTTCTGGAAGCAACTCAGTAAAATCAGATACTTGTTCCTTTGGAGTGTGCAGTGGAGCATAGGCGACGGCCGTTCGATTTCTTTTTGGTTTGATTCTTGGAATGGGGCGCCCGTTATACATCCCCGAGACTCCGGCAATAGACCCGTATTGCCACACTGCTCACTGCGTTATGCTGCCCCAATCATGCATGCCCTGGCCCCAGAAGTTGAGGTACAAAACACACTAGCTTTTTCTAATTGCAGGGATGAACTTAGATGGCGATGGAACAACAATGGCGTTTACACCTCCAAATCTGCGTATGAGATGATAATTGGTGGCGGCAAGATTAATTGGCGGTTCAAAAGAATATGGAGATATCTGATACCAGCGACCGTCAAAATCTTCATCTTTCATCTTTTTCTTGGCAAGGCATTGACTCACGACGTCATGATCAAGCGAAGGATATATGTGGATCCGGTGTCTCATGTGCAAGAACTGTCCTGTTGAATCAGCTGTACATCTATTCTTCCTCTGCCCATACGCTGTGGAGATGTGGTTTACTTTGGCAAGCTTGACAGGGCAAAATTTCTTCACCCCTGAATTGTCGGTACAGCAGATATGGCTTACTTCGTGGGCTAGATTTCTGAACCGACGGCCCTCGCGTGAAAACTGTAAAGCTTGGGAGGCAATCTTTGCAGCAGCAATCTGGCTCTTGTGGAAGCAGCGTAACAAGGTAGTTTTTGGGGGATATCTCACTCCTCCAGATATGCTGGCTCGCGAGATTATTGTGGAGAGTAATCTATGGTTACAAACTCTGGGATAGGATAGGATACTCTGAATGAGTCGTTTGAGTGTTATGTATTTTCTCTTTAATTTGGTGCTTGGGTAAATATGGCCTAAGACAACACTAAGTGCATGGTACTGTAGTTGTGTTGCACGTAAGGCTATGCGGTTTTTGTTCAAGAGGATTAGAGTGATATTCAATGGGATGATAGTGGGATCTGATGTAGTCGGGGTTTAGAGAGCTACCATGCACGTAGTTGCGTTATTGTAATTTTACTCTTTTTCAATATATCACTTGGCAGCCGCTGCCAAGCCTGTTTCAAAAAAAAAGAAAAAGAAACGTGATTGCTTAGAGTATCTACATTCCAGAAACTCTTGGAGTTTCTAAATAACTGTTAACTGCTTTTAAGAAATTATAGACTCTGGAGTTTCTAAATGTTCACATCCCTGAAACTAATTTTAGAGTTTCTAATAAGCCACATCATCAGTAAATTAAAATTGTTAAGCCACATCATCAGTAAATTAAACTAATTTTAGCTAATATAGGCCAATCGTTTTGCCACGTCAGAATTTATAAACAATTTCTTAATAAGAAATTATTGAGCAAAGTTGTTAAATAAGAAATTCATCTATATCTCTGAAACTGGTTTAGCAACTGCCATGTCAGATTTGAAACTCTAATAGTTTTAGGGATGCAGATGCTCTTACATATTTTTCGAAAAGCCCCTGAATAATTAACACGTTGAAATTTTTGCGAAAATCAGTTCCATTTTCAATCACATAGTCAGTGGCACAGCCAATATGTTTGACGGTTGGTATCTCCTGTGTTTGACCAGTCTTGTCTGTCAATTGAGGGAAAATTTACCTAAAAAAAAAAGATAAGAGTAATTTAAGAAAAAAAGGAACTCTTGAATAAAGTTGAAATTTGTATAATTTAAACCGTTTCTTTTAATTAATAAAATCAATTGAACTATTGGACTTTTAATAGCGTCGGCAATGATAAAATATTATTTAAAATAGTCTTAAAAAAATCAAATTTAGTTATTATCATTGATAACGAACGAATCGAATGATCGAACCTTTAATAAATAATTTGTGATCAACATTATATGAATTAATACTTGCTTTATCTCTAGATATATAATTAATATAATAATAAAAAGTTACAAGCTATTAAGCCACAATGATTATTTCACTTTAAGTATAATTACACTTTGTATTTTTTTTTATTGCCTATCCGACATTTTTATTAATATCCAAAGTTTAATACAAATTATTATTTATACTTAGAATCCCATCCAATTTTGAAAAATGCCCAAGCCGGCCAGAAAATGGCCGGCTTAGGAGTAGGAGCTGGCCGGCTTACTCGTTTTTTTTTTTTTTAAGACACTATGAATAGCAAAATAGTAAAATCTAACACTGAAAATTGAAATTTTTTGTTTAAATTTGTTGTTAGATTACTTCTTTTGATTTATAATTAACATATTTATACTAAATACACTGGATTACTGGAAATTATGTTGAATTACACTATATTACAATAAATTATGTTGAATTACACTAAATTACAATAACTTCGTTATACGCAAAATTACGCTAAAGTAGACCGATTCTGTGTCATCTTTCATGAATCATAAAAAATAATAAAAAAATTTGAAAAATAGTAAAAATTGGTATACTACAAGTTCATTATGTAACTAATTTACTGAGCTACTTGGATTGAATAATAGAAATGAAATCTTAATCGGAAACTTCAACTCAAGTTTTGAGGCTCTTCCCTTAGTTTTTTGGCGATTTTGAATTTCAGAAAACAACATAGTGGTCACGAACGCATGCGCATTTTCGCAAGCTTTTCGAAAAGTGGTCATTTGCTGAAATCGGACACTCGAGCGCCGTTTTATGACCGTTTGAAGTTTCGCCGTCGTTTTTCGCATTTTCAGTGAAGATATCGTCCCTATTCATATGTAATTTAGCATAATTTACAGTATTTTAGCGTAATGTAATGTAATTTAGTGTAATTTGACTTAATATAGTATAATTCAACATAATTTCCAGTAATCTAGTGTATTTTAGTATAAATACGCTAATTATATATCAGAAGAAGTAATATATCAAATAATTTAAACAAAAAAATCGAATTTTCAGTGTTAGATTTCATTATTTTGCTCTTCATAGTGTCTCTAAAAAAAAAAAAAACGAGTAAGCCGGCCATTTTCTGACCGGCTTGGGTATTTTTCGAAATTAGATGAGATTCTGAGTATAAATAATAATTTGTATTAAACTTTGAATATTGATAAAAATGTCGGCAGTAATAAGGATGTCAAAAGGTAAAGAAGCAAAGAGTTTTCTTTTTGTGATAATATGGGGATATCTACTTTTATCAACTTTTGTTGACAATTTTACACTTTTAGGGGCTTTATCTAAAAGCTTTTCAACATTTAATTAAAAGACTAGCAGACTGACTGGTGTTTTGTACTCAGGGGAGAGTAAATCGCTCATAATTCGTGATTCGTTCGTAACTCGCTCGCTAAAAGTTCACTAACAAGTTGCTCATTATCAGTTGCCAACAACTCGCTCATTTTCAACTCGCTCATAACTTGCTCATTAAGAACTGAGTTACATGAAATCATATCACATTCAATCCCAACCGGATCAAACCCAAATCCAAATCCAACTTTGTAGGTCTATGACAAGGAGATATCTGTAAGTATGTGACATGTAGGACCGTGAGAACCGACAATAAAATAGCTGTTTGATTTTGTTAAATTTGTTTATGGATAATTTTTTATTAAATTATGTACTATTTAAGTATGTTAGATTATGACAATTTGTTAAATTCTATCAATGTTAATTAGTTTTTGAATAATGTATCTGAAACAAAAAAACTCGAAACAAAATTCAAATTGCCTACAAACTTGATTTCTTAACGAGTCGCTTAATGAGCACGAGTCAGCTCGAGCATTTAACAAATCTAGCACGAGCACTGCTGTCAACTTAGTATTGTCTTCTCAACTCGAGTTGACCTACTCATTAAGCTAATAAACCGAACACGAGCATACCCCAACTCGCTCAAACTCACTCATTAATCACCCCTACTTGTACTATTCTGATAATTTTGAAATTGGAGGCGGTCCTGAATTCGGCCCTGTTCGGCGGGCGTGGGTTGAATGGGTTGAATTGTAATTCGCAAACAGCTGTTCGGCTGTCTAGTTTTACTCCCAAAAATTTCTATAGATTTTTCCTAATTCACTCCCCAGCAGTGTATTTTCTTGAAAAAACGAATTCAGTCTCTGACTTCATTCTTTTCTTCCCAATTTCTCTCTCTCCTCTCTTCATAATTTTTCATGATTAATTCTTTGTTGAATTTCATTGAGATTTGTTGTTGGTGGTTGAGAAAAGAATCCATATCCTCCTCATTGAGATTTGTTGTTGGTGGTTGATAAAAGAATCCATATCCTCCCAGGTACCTGACTCAAGAGAATTGAAACGGATGGCTCAGATTTACTCTCAACTGGTTCCCTATTCGGAATAGCACCGGGGCTAGTATTATTTGTGCTTTGAAATTTGTGCCAACTCAAACGAACGATCATGGACCGTCCGTTTCAATTGTAAACAGTTAGGTAACCTGAGGCCTGAGGGGATGTGAATTCTTGATAAAAAGTTTCGGATCCTCTCGTATATCTCTGACATGTTTGTATTCGCATTTGCATTTAGATTTAAATTATTATGTTTGTGTGTTCATATTTAAGGACGGAACTAACATGTGATATTTTATGAGGAGAATGACCATATAAAAAGTTCTAAAATAATAACATTCAATTAAATTTCAATATATATATAACTAAAATGTTAAAATTACAGAGGTGGCTTAGCACCTGTACGGGTGAATGTAGATCCACCCCTGTTCACAAAGAAAAACCATATAAACTACTGAAAATAATTTAATATTTATGCAAAAGCTATCTACCTTTTTTTTTTTATTAATGGGAAAACAAGAAATTATCAACAATGAGGAATAGTTTTGCTAGATTTTGAAAAAATAGGAAAAACGTTATGTTTTGTAACGTCTAGGGCACTGTAGCTGGATGTTATAAATCATAACGTCCAGTTAATTTGAACGCTAATGAACTCTAATTAACTAAAAACATTGTAGTTGGACGTTATAGACCATGTATTTTTTTTTTTTTTTGCTTTAGTTTGCGAATTTTTTTGAAAAGAAAAAAAAAACTATAGCTGGACGTTAAGACCATAATATTCAGCTACAGTAATTAGATATCATTAGCGATCATATTAATTGAACGTTATGATTTATAATGTCTAGCTACAATGCCTTGGACGTTACAAACCATAACGTTCTTTCTAAAACTAACGAAACTGTTCTCGATATTTTTTTTTTGTTTTTCATATTAATAAATATCGGAAGCTATCTATACCCTTATTATATTTCTTTCTTAATCTTGAGAAAACTTATTTTTGAATATTTTTATTCAAAAGCTCCATACGATTCCAAATAAGATGACTTCTGAGTTCTGACCATCTTGTAGCAACCAACATTAAATTTCCAACTACTCGTTCAACGCCCAACTATAATTCTTATAAAATAGATGAAAAATGTATGGAATTTTTTAGGGATACACCATCACATGGCATTTATTTGATTATTCTTTCTGTGTTGTAAATAAAAGTAAACAAACAATAAACAAGATAGAGAGAACACAAGATGACAATCTCTTTATTCATATATTTCTCATGTGTACAATATAAGATTACAATGCCTCTATTTATAGGCTACAAATTGTAAATGAAAAGTCATTACAATAATAAATAAGAGATTAAATTCCAAATACTAGTGGGATATAAATTCCAATAGTAGTGGGGTAGTGGGAAGTAAAAAGGAGGATTAATATTGGGAGTTACAATATGAATGGACCATCCATTATATTCATAACACTCCCCCTTGGATGTCCATTACATAAGAATATGCCTCATTAAAACCTTACTAGGAAAAACCCTATGGGATAAAAACCTAGTGAAGGAAAAAGAGTACATTATTCTTTTTATCATGCAACTACAACCTTCTTAGCAAAATTCAATGAAAAGCTATGTAGTGCATATTAACTCCCCCTCATGACAACATCAATCAATATCTTTAAGTCGGCGAACTCCAATATTACGGACTAGTTTTTCGAATATTGTAGTAGGGAGCGCCTTAGTGAATAAATCTGCTAGATTCTCACTTGAACGGATCTGCTGAACATTAATAGTATTATCCTTTTGGAGATCATGTGTGAAAAAGAATTTTGGTGAAATATGTTTTGTTCTATCTCCTTTAATATATCCTTCCTTTAATTGAGCAATACATGCAGTATTATCTTCATATATGATCGTCGGGATCATTTCTCCATAAGACAAGCCACATGTCTGATGAATATGCTGAATCACAGATCTTAACCAAACACATTCTCGGCTTGCTTCATGTATTGCTAAAATTTCTGCATGATTAGAAGAAGTGGCTGTTATAGTTTGTTTCACAGATCGCCACGAAATAGCTGTTCCACCACATGTAAACAAATAACCCGTTTGAGATCGGCCATTATGTGGATCAGACAAATATCCAGCATCCGCATAACCAATTAAATCTGATTTGGATTCATTTGAAAAAAAACAAACCCATATCCATTGTACCTCGGAGATAGCGAAGTATATGTTTAATTCCATTCCAATGTCTTCGCGTAGGAGAAGAACTATATCTTGCTAATAAATTTACAGCAAATGATATATCCGGTCTTGTATGTCCAGCAAGATACATGAGTGCTCCTATTGCACTAAGATATGGTACTTCGGGACCAAGTAGTTCTTCTTCATTTTCTCGAGGTCTAAAAGGATCTTTGTTCACATCTAATGATCTTACAACCATCGGAGTGCTTAACGGATGTGATTTATCCATATAAAATCTTTTTAGCACTCTTGCAACGTAATTTTCTTGATGCACAAAAATACCATTTTTTAAATGTTCAATTTGCAACCCAAGACAAAATTTTGTCTTTCCAAGATCTTTCATCTCAAATTCTTCCTTTAAACAATTTACTGCTTTTTGAAGCTCTTCAGGAGTTCCAATGATATTTAGATCGTCAACATATACTGCAATTATAACAAACTCATTTCCAGATCTTTTCATGAAAATACATGGACAAATTGTATCATTTCTATACTCATGTTTCAATAAAAATTCACTGAGACGGTTATACCACATGCGTCCTGATTGCTTTAATCCATATAAAGATTTATTCAATTTAATTGAATAATGTTCTCGAGAACCTGAATTATATGCTTCCGGCATCTTAAATCCTTCAGGGATTTTCATATATATATCATTATCAAGCGAGCCATATAAATAGGCTGTAACAACATCCATTAGGCGCAAATCAAGCCCTTCATGTACCGCCAGACTAATTAAGTATCGAAAAGTTGTTGCATCCACCACAGGTGAGTATGTTTGTTCATAATCAATTCCAGGTCTTTGCGAAAATCCTTGGGCTACAAGTCGAGCTTTATATCTCACAATTTCACCTTTCTCATTTCGCTTTCGCGTAAATACCCATTTGTATCCTACTGGCTTTATGCCTTCGGGTATTGGGACTACAGGCCCAAAAACTTTTCGTTTTTCAAGGGAGTTTAATTCTGCCTCAATTGCGCCTTTCCATTTTGGCCAATCATTTCTTTGTCGACATTCATTTATAGATTTTGGTTCATGATCCTCATTATTCATTACATCTAGTGCTATATTATACGCAAAAATATCATTAATATCAACTTTATTTCGGTTCCATCTTGTTCCATTCATGACATAGTTTATCGAGATCTCTTCATTTTCACGAGTTTTATATACTTGAGTTTCTGCTGGAACTCCAATATTAGTTATAACTTGATTTTCTTCTGAATTTTTTTCTATCATATCCTCGACTTGGCCATTTTCATTATTTGCTCCTTTTCTTTTTCGAGGATTTTTATCTTTGGAACCGATTGGTCTTCCACGCTTCATGCGTGTCATAATTTTATTAGTTTGTCCAACAGGGACATCAACTTTTATTGGAGCATTAGCAGCTGGTACATGTGATTTGGTCACTTTCTTTGAATCCGTAAATGCGTCTGGCAATTGGTTAGCTAATCTTTGCAAATGAATTATCTTTTGAACATTTAGTTCACATTCTTTAGTACGAGGATCAAAATGTGATAATGATAATTCGTTCCATCTAATGTCTTTTCCCAGCTGATTATTTTCTCCCCCTAATGTTGGAAATTTTGATTCATCAAAATGACAATCGGCGAATCTAGCCGTGAATAAATCTCCTGTCATTGGTTCCAAATAATTTATTATAGATGGAGATTCAAATCCAACATAAATTCCCAACCTCCTTTGAGGTCCCATTTTAGTGCGTTGTGGTGGAGCAATTGGAATATATACTGCACATCCAAAAATTCTTATATGGGAAATATTAGGTATGTGACCAAGAACTAACTGTAAAGGGGAAGTTTTATTATAGCTAGTTGGCCTGATGCGAATTAGTGCTGCTGCATGCAAAATAGCATGTCCCCAACAAGATATTGGAAGTTTAGACTTCATAAGTAGTGGTCTTGCAATTAATTGTAATCTCTTTATAAATGACTCAGCAAGTCCATTTTGTGTATGAACATGTGCTACAGGATGTTCAACATCAATTCCAATAGACATACAATAATCATTGAATGTTTGAGAAGTAAATTCACCAGCATTGTCTAGACGTATTTTCTTAATTGGATAATCAGGAAAATGTGCTCTTAATCGAATCAATTGAGCAAGTAATCTCGCAAACGCCAGGTTGCGAGTTGATAATAAACTTACATGTGACCATCTTGTTGATGCATCAATTAAAACCATAAAATATCTAAATGGTCCACATGATGGGTGTATTGGTCCACAAATATCACCATGTATACGTTCTAGAAATGTAAGAGATTCATTCTGTATTTTTACTGGTGATGGTCAAATAATTAACTTTCCTTGAGAACAAGCAACACATGACAATTCATTAGATTGGAGAATCTTTTGGTTTTTTAATAAATGTCCGCATGAATTCTCTATTATTTTTCGCATCATTATTGATCCGGGATGGCCTAACCGGTCATGCCAAACTTTAAACATATTTTTATCTGTAAGCTTCTGGTTTACAATAACATGTGCTTCAATTGCACTAATATATGTGTAATACAAACCGGAGGAAAACATAGACAATTTTTCCAATATGCATTTTTTATCTGAGTTTGCTAGTTATATAAAGATATTCAACATTTTCTTCATTAGTTGTCTCAACATGGTATCCATTTCGGCGGATATCCTTAAAACTTAATAAATTTCTTTGAGACTTAGAAGAATATAATGCATCATCAATATAGAGTTGAGTTCCTCCATGTAACAACAATGTTGCTCTTCCAGAGCCTTCTATTAAATTTGTACTACCCGAAATAGTACTAACATTAGCTTCTTGTATTACTAGATAAGTGAAATATTTTTTATCTTTAAGAATAGTATGAGTTGTTGCACTGTCGACAAGACATATCTCTTCATTATTGATGCCATTGTTAACCAAAGGAATATTCATGCTTCATAGAAACATAAGAGAAGAAAAAAAAACTAATTAATACTAAAGAATGTAATTAATAACATAATAAATAAGTAAATAAACAAATTTATTTCCTTGATAAAAAAAAAAAAAATTACAACAGATACCTCAACAACAAAAATAAAAATTTATTATTTATTATATCTTATCATCACTAATTCAACAACAAAATAAAATTTTATTAATCTATTTATTTTATATCCTATCATCTACTAATCAAGTGATTAGTTTTTATTTTCTTCAATAAAGAAATCAGCAACATCCAAATGAGTAACATCAAGTTGGCTAATATCGAAATTGTCATCACAAACAAAGTTCGTTTCGATATTTTTCTCCTTATTCTTTAGTGATGCTTGATACAGGTCAACAAGATGCTTCGGCGTACGACAAGTACGTGACCAATGACCTTTACCACCGCAACGATAGCATGAATTCTCTTGTTTATTATGCCCACTTTTTTCTTTCTCAGTTTTTTCTTCATTATTTTTCCACTTCTGGTGGAGAGATATGTTTTTAGAATGATCACCACGATAATAACCTCGACCGCGGCCTCGGCCACGACCTCGACCACGACCTCGGCCACGGCCATGGCCATTACCACGTCCACGTCCTTCAAATTGTCCAGAATTATTATGAATAGCTACATTCACTTCAGGGAATGAAGCAGAACCAGTTGGACGAGATTCATGATTTTTCATCAAAAGCTCGTTATTTTGTTCAGCCACAAGAAGACAAGAAATCAATTCAGAATATTTCTTGAAACCTTTTTCACGATATTGTTGTTGTAAGAGTATATTGGATGCATGAAAAGTGGAGAATGTTTTTTCTAACATATCCTCATCAGTAATATTTTCTCCACATAATTTTAGTTGAGAACTAATTCTAAACATTGCTGAGTTAAACTCACTTACAGTTTTAAAATCTTGTAATCTCAAATGCATCCATTCATAACGAGCTTTTGGAAGAATTACAGTTTTTTGGTGATCATATCTTTCTTTTAAATTTTTCCATAAAGTAAGTGGGTCTTTTACCGTAAGATATTCAGCTTTCAATCCTTCATGGAGGTGGTGACGAAGAAAGATCATTGCTTTGGCCTTGTCTTGATTAGTGGCTGAATTCTTTTCTTTGATTGTTTCTCCAAGGCCATTTGCATCTAAATGAATTTCAGCATCTAATACCCATGATAAGTAATTTTTTCCCGTAATATCAAGAGCCACAAATTCAAGTTTGGCAAGGTTCGACATAATGATACTATAACAAAAATATTAAATAAGTTAAATAATATTCAATACTATGAAAACAAAATTATTGAAAGAAAAAAAAATTAATACTGAATGGATCTAAATTTTTTTTTTCTCTCTTTTGAATGTTGCGTTTAACACTCTGTTTTTATATGAGCCATGATAAGTAATTACAACGGCATATATCTTTAAATTTATACGTGTTATAAAATAAAGACCATATAACACGGAGTGCAAAACAAAAAAAATTTAAAGGTCTCGGAACCTTTAATCATTATAATAGATCTAGTTCTGCTGTTAGATCTAAAATTGCATATTATGAAAAAAAAAAATTACACATTATAAATTTATGATTAACATGTGGCTTCAATAATTTAATCTTATAATTGAACTCCGGGCCAATTAATAAAATTGTTGAAATGGCTTCCGGCCAATTTCATTAGCATAATTTATATTCATATGGCTTCGGGCCATTAATTAACATAATAATATACTTAGATGGCTTCAATCTTCAAATAGTAGAGCTCTCGTGCTGATAACGTGTTGTAAATAAAAGTAAACAAACAATAAACAAGATAGAGAGAACACAAGATGACAATCTCTTTATTCATATATTTCTCATGTGTACAATACAAGATTACAATGCCTCTATTTATAGGCTACAAATTGTAAATGAAAAGTCATTACAATAATAAATAAGAGATTAAATTCCAAATACTAGTGGGATATAAATTCCAATATTAGTGGGGTAGTGGGAAGTAAAAAGGAGGATTAATATTGGGAGTTACAATATGAATGGACCATCCATTATATTCATAACATTCTGAAATTTGTTTTTCTTTTCAAGCACCCCTTGACACGTTTGGATAAGAATGTAATCAGAAAATTTCACCAACACGTATTTATGTGATCTACTTGATATTTAATATTTATAATTCAAAAAACTTGATCCCCATGCTAGCCGAAATTTTTATTAATAGAAAAAAAATAAAAAAATTACGACAATGAGAAAATATTTCGGGGAAATTTAATATATAGGAAAAACGTCATAGTCCATAACGTTCAGGGGACGTTATGGATCATCACGGCCTATTTAGCAGATTGTCGATTTAGGAGATTATGGATTAAGCAAGATGTTATATTTAGCAACGTCCAGGGAGTCGAAAAAAAATAAAAAAACTTGGGGCCGTGTTGGTCTATCACGTCCAGGGAGACGGAAAAAAAAATTGGGCCGTGTTGGTCTATCACGGCCATATCCGAAAAAAAGAAGGACGTTATACTCTATCATGATCAGACCCTAGCAAAGTAAAACAAAAAAATCACGACCCCTCCCTTTCTTCCCACACATTGCGCCGCGCCCGTCTCTTTCTTTCCCTTCTCAGTCTCCGCCTCACCGACCAAATCAGCCAAAAAAAAATCAGCACGCTGCACTCCTCGTCGGCCCCACTTTGGTTCCAGACGTTGTTGTCCATCACGTCCTGGTCCGCCAATTTCACCTCCAACCGCTTTCTCCTATTCGGACTATATTCGGGTAAGTTGATTTTTTATAAAATTGAGGGAAATTACAGTTGAAATCAGTTAATTAAGGTGGCTTTGTGATTTGATTTGTTGTCAAACTATTGATTAGATTTAATTTTATTAATTTGTTGAGTGTATTGTAAAAGAATTGATAAATTATAATTTAGAGTTTAGAAGAATTAAATTTATGTTTAGTTAAATTAATCTACGTTTACTTCTCTCAGCTTATTTAGTTAAATTAAATAAAGTAGAATGTTTATTTGTTTTGATTTTTAGATAATTAACTAAAAATCTCTAACGGTACCTTGATCACATTCTTCTATTTCACATTATATCTAGTTTATTTGTTTGAAACCTGCATGCATCAAACCCCTTGTGCAATTAACTAAGTTTAAAGTTAAAAGTAAGAATTTTTTGTTATTGTTACAATTATAGAAGTACCAGCATGCCATTAGTAATGTAGGAAGTTAATGGATTTATAGAATGCACAAGTCTGATCAAAGGGACAGAAGAGAATTAGTACTAATGGCATGCTGATTGTAATATATGCACTAGGTTTCATGTTGAGTTTTTAAAATGATGAAAAAAATTCATATAGTACATAATATAAAACTTAAATTTTAATTTGATATATGTTTGATGTTCATGAGGCATTACTAGAAAAATTTATATTACCATGCATATTTTTTATTTTATGAATTAGGATGCATAGCATATTTTAATTCACACTTGAATTAATTTACGTAAGTTGTGTTAATGTTTATTAAATTTAGATTGTTTTAGTTTTGGGGTTGAATATAAATTATGTAAAATGTTATGCATGCAGGATGTCAAGCAGCTGTGGTTCGCATAATCCTGCAACAGATGTTCATGATGCATATGAGGCTCGACCAAATTCAAACTTGCCAGCATAAAAGTTTAGCATTTTGTTATGGATGCTGCATGCACAACATAAGATCTCATTGTTCTCTGATATTGTAAGTTACTTAATGAATCATATAATATCGAAAATTCACATATTTTTTTATAAAGAGATATAAATGTTTGAATTACGATATTTTATTTTAACCAAATTGTATAACAATGACAGACTTATAACGGGTGGATATTTGACACCACCGATCTGTGATTCCGTACCACGAGCGTTACGAACCAATCTTGTGTAGGCACGGTTTGTATCAGATTTCTGGAATGGATGATATAAATATTGACAAATGACTCCTCACTGGTCTCATTGAGCAGTGGAGACCAGAAACACACTTGAATTAATTTACGTATATCGGTAGAATTATACGCAAAATAGGTTTCTCTTCGATTAATCACACTTTTAGATTTAATTTTCTGCAAAATAGGTTTTTTTATCAAACTTTCAAAATTTCGGTTAGGTTTAAGATGTTTGAACGGTTATAATTTGATTGTCCAAAACTATTAAACATTATTGCAATACTACTATATCGGTTAAATTACACGCTTGTAATCTGATCTATTAGAATATTGGATTATAAATTTTTTATTAGCTACAATTTCCACCCATCAAGTGATAAGAGAGATGATGTGCAAAAAGGTGAGAGAAACAACACACTTGAGAGAGACAACAAACAATGAGGTAAGAGAGATAACGAAAGAGGGGAGAAACCTGACCGATGAAGCAAATTTGAGAGGAGAGAAATTCTCACAGAGAGAGGAGAAATCAGTGCAATGGAGAAGAGAATAGAGTAGGGAGAGGAGAATTCAGACATAGCTAATTGATTATTGTCCATTGAATTATATCAACAGTACGTACATATTAATTAACTAAAAAAATTAGAGGATACAAATTCGAGGTAGGGTGGGGTAGTGAGAAAGGCTTGGGTCCGATGTCCATCGGACTCAAATTTGGATCTAATGGGTTTCGGAACCGTCCGATCCACTTTAAGATTCGTGCGCACGAATTTGAAGCAGATGCAAAATTTACTGGCGTGAATCCTAAAGCAGATCGGACGGTAAGAGAACTCGTCGAACTCACTTTGGGTCTGATGCCCATCGGACCCAAATTTCTCCCGGGGGTGAAGGGCTGTAAACCGGGGTAAAATAACAAAAAATAGACCTGTACAAATAACTTTTGATTAACATTTAGATTCACGCTAACAACTTAAAGATTTATACGGATCAAGTGCATACAAATTTTGATGCGGATCAAACGGTTCCAACTAAGCATCGGACTTCCTCGCTACGAGGTCCTTTCTTTCAATAAAAGTCAATCTAGATGGTAGCTAATAAGCCAAATTTAATAATTTAGTGTTAGATTAATTTGCTCAGAGTCAGGGACCTCATTGCCTCCTGTTATGGGCTCTTCTTCTCTCCAATTGTATTAAGCTTGTGCTCCAGAAAGAGAGATGGAAGAGGAGAAGAAGGGAGAGATGCAGTATAAAGAGTTAATCTCCTTTACATTTTAATTCGGAAGTTATAAAATTTAAATAGTTTGTATAAAGAGTTCAACTCCTCTTACTTCCTCTCACTTATCTCTCTCAAAATTTAATATTATTGAACAAAATAACAAAGTTTGGTCAAGTCCGACCACCCCTCCTCTCCCGCTCTTCTTCTCCTCTACCCTCTTCACGAGCATAGTGACAAATTAAAAGTTCGGGTTCGGTTCGGCGAGATCAGTATAATTTGAGAATGATTCGGTACAACAAGAAAGAAAAAAAAAACCCAAAAAAACCGTAAAAAAAAAAAAATTGCGTTTTTTTCGCGAATAAAACGTATTATACGTTTTTCAGCGTTTTATACGGAGTTCGGTTCGGCAACGTTGAAAAAACGAATAAAACGCGAATTTATCGCGAGTCTTGTTACTATGTTCACGAGCACAACCTAACCATCAAATGGTCGGGTTAGATCCATATATCATTTAAAATGGTCATGAGCTGTAAAAGCTACAATTTAAAATTCTAACAGATAAGGATAGGAATAAGAAATTGGATGAGATAGAAAAATATGAAAGCATGATAATTGCAAAGGAGAAAAAAATAATTAATCGAAGTCATACGCATTACGAATAAAATAATCAATCAATTATTGGAAGAGATAGAAAAATATAAGCATGATAATTGCACAGGTAAAGATAATCAATCGAAGCCATAGGCATTACCAATAAAATAATCGATCAATTATTGGAAGAGAGAAAAATATAAGCACGACAATATGGAAATAAATATGGTGTTATTCCTTGTGAATAACAGGAATCTGTTATTTCGATTCCAACCCATTTCAATTTTTTCATATGCGAATCTTAACTAAGTTTTTTTTTTATGCACAAATCTCAACAAAAACTAACGGTTTGAATCGGAATAACAGGTTCCTGCTATTCCTAAGGAATAATAGCAGATTTATTTCCTGACAATATTTGTAGAATAATCAATCAACAAGATAACCTCACCAGTTCCGTACAATGGAACTATCCATTTTAAAATACGACCAACCATTTTGCTGCACAGCAGTAGCTAGCTGCCTAGGAGTCTGTATCCCCTCTAAGTGACGAACAAGTATTCTGAGATTAACTCTCAGCTGCTTTGAGATTCGGGTTAGCGCAGGGGCAGTATTATTGGGCTTTGAGATTCGTGCCAAGTTAAAAAGAACGGTTCAGATCCAATAATTGTAAAAGATTTCCTATTACGGTACTTCGATGGATCATGGACGTTCGATCAAAATCCGTACCAATCCGGCTGAGGTGAAACTCATAGATGACAGAGCCACTTTAATAGTCGTGCAGATTCTGATTGGACGGCCCAGATCTAAACAGAAATATTCTGTAACCTTAGGTGATACGAATTCTACTTCAAGCCGGACCAAACGTAATACATGTATATTTAAATACGGAAGGTCTATTTTGAAATTTTGTGAAAATTAAACCTGACGACTCAGAGATCTCACTGTAATTGCACTGGATCTGAATTTCCTAGGCTCCTAGCAACTTACTAATATAAAATAGTGCTTGCACACAAAACGTAGACAAATTGAAAGAGAGTAAGAGACCCTGTGCCTAAAGTCTTTTATCTTTACTCCACCACCACCACATTCCAAATTAATCTCCGTTTTCTCCTTGATCGATCACAGTTCAACATGGGATCGAAGACTCCCCTGCCGCACGTGCTCATGATCTCCTTCCCTAGTCAGGGTAACATCAACCCGCTCCTCCGTCTGGCGAAGCAGGTCGCAGCCAAGGGCGTTCTTGTCACCTTCACCACCACCTCCGACACCGGCTGCCAAATTATCTCCTCGTCTGATGTGGTCCCTGCTGATGACGGGATCCTGGTTGGTAGCGGCCGTCTCCGTTTCGACTTCCTTGACATGAGTTGGAACACTCGTCATGACCAGAAGCGCATTGGCGAGGACATGCTCCACCTAGAGACTGTCGGTCCAGTTGCCTTTGCCGATTTGATCAGAAAACAATCAATGGCTGGACAACCGGTAATTAATAACATGCCAAAGTCAAACAGTTCTTGTGTTTGCATAAATGTTGTCTTAATTAGCTTGACTTTTTATTTACAACATGAGAAGTTAAAAACTATACCTTTTTCTCGTACAGGACGCATTTCTAGATGATACATTTTTAACAATTTTTTTTTTATTAAGGATAGGGTACGAGTAAGAATTTTTTTTATTAGCTTATTAGATAAGAATATAGATAAGAGTTGTTTTGTATCTATTATTCTGCAAGATAATTAATAAATATAAATTTTTATATGATTTTTAATTTTATACATATAAATATATAATTTTATTATTATAATTAAACTGATTTATATTTAATTTCATATAATCTTCCTCCTAATCCCGTACCGTATCTATTGACACCTCTAATTTCTACCTTTGGAGCAGCAGCAATTGCCCCAGCAGTTTCACATTAATTATTTTAAACCGCCCGCTTTTCACGGCATAATCATGGTCATGGTCAACTGCTCGGCTACAGTTATTTCTATTATGATAGAGTGAGGTTATGGTGCTATGCATAGCACGGATGGGGTCCGTGCTACGGCTCAAAATTTGACTTTTTAAAATCGTAACGGTCGATCCGAACCGTTCAACATGATTATAAAATGAATATGCACTTGCAAACCAAATTTTACATTTTTCCGAATTTTTTTACTATTTTTTTAGATATGCTGTTTTTGGATGGTCCACAATGTTCAAATCAAGTGATTTTCGAAAAAATAGTAAAAGAATTCAGAAAAATGTAAAATTTGGTTTGCAAGTACATATTCATTTTATAATCATGTTGAACGGTTCGGATCGACCGTTACGATTTTGAAAAGTTAAATTTTGAGCCGTAGCACGGACCCCATCCGTGCTATGCATAGCACCATAGCCTCACTCATTATGATATACTAAAATTGTGGAGATTACAGGTAACATATGTTGTCAACAATCTGCTCCTACCGTGGGTGGTCGACGTGGCTACTGACATGGGCATCCCATGTGCCGTGCTCTGGGTCGAGTCATGCGCCGTCTTCTCCACCTTCTACCATTACCACCACGGTTTGGTTGAGTTTCCAACGGAGACTAACCCCAACATCTCAGTTTGCCTCCCGGGAATTCCGACCATGACTCCTGAGGAGATCCCGTCCTTCCTTCACCCTTCCGCTTCCAAACCCTTCAAATCCCTCACCAAGGCGATCCTTGAGCAATTTTGCAATATGGATAAAGTTTCGAGGGTGTTCGTTAATTCTTTTACCGAGCTTGAGCTAGAAGCCATCGATGCCATTGCCAAATATGTTCAACTCATCCCGGTTGGACCCCTTGTAGAACCTGAGGCTAACTCTGGGTCTACCATACGAGGCGACCTAATTAAAGCCACTGATGGCTGCTTGGAGTGGCTCGACACACAAGCACCTCAATCGGTAATTTACATTTCTTTAGGCAGCCTATGTGCTTTTACAAAAGAGGAAATGACAGAGATAGCATACGAGCTAACGACCAATCGCCGACCGTTCTTATGGGTTGTAAGGCCCGACTCCCGCGAACTTTTGCCACAAGGGTTCCTCGAAGAGGTCAAGGGAAGAGGCATGGTGGTAGGATGGAGCCCACAGGACAGTGTGCTAAATCACAACTCGACTGGTTGCTTTTTGACACATTGCGGTTGGAACTCAATGTTGGAGACTTTAACTGCTGGAGTGCCGGTGATAGCTTATCCACAGTTGGGGGATCAAATAACGGATGCCAAGTTCTTGGTCGACGTTTATAAGGTCGGAGTACGACTAAAAGGGCCAGTGCAGCGTAACGCTTTGCATGCGGCAATTGAGGGAGTAATGCGTGGACCAGATGCCGAGGCAATAAAAGAACATGCCGCAAAATGGAAGGAGGCTGGCAAGACTGCACTGTCCAAAGGTGGGTCATCTGACCGCAATATTCAGGCCTTTGTCGACGAGGTAATGAAGAGGGCAACTGCATTTTAAGCTTTGTGCTTTGTGATCCTTATTTTGCATTTTGAGCTTTGAGCTTTGTGATCCTTCCACATTTTTTCCCCTTGAGCTCTTGTTTTACCTGTGTTTGTGCTCATATATAAAAGCGAACATCAGGTACTCAGGAGCTTTCTGGAGCTCAACAATTAAACAACGTACGAGAACTTCCATTGAATAATTTCAATAACCCAAGTTCAGAAAATAAGTAATAATTGAGTTGACAAATCTTAATTTAATTGAAAGAAATTATTTTCTTTATTCATTAAGTTGCGCCCTTTACAATGTAGTTACGTTAAGCAGTCCATAGAATCTAAGTGTTCTATAAGCTTTAGTGTCACCAGCTTTAAAATTCATCAAACACATTTCAAACAACGAATCAAACTGTTCAAACCGATCTAGTTCATGAGTGATGTATATACATGCAAAATTTATAAATTTTCAAATTCATTTAGTATGAAATCAAGCTGTGAGAAAATAAGGTTTTTAAGTTAATTTTAATGCATTTATTTTTATCATTTTTTGACCACTTAATTTCATACTAAATGGGTTCGAAAATTTATAAATTTTGCATGTAAATGCATCACTTACAAGGTAGATCGGTTTGGATTTATTGTTTAAAGCCTATTTGATGAGTTTCAGAGTCAATGACACTAAGACTGAAATTACATTGGCATCAGTAGCTGGACTCAGCAATATATATAAACTTCACCAGGCACACTAGCCGTTGGAGAGAATAGAAAAAAAGGATTATATCTTTAATACTCTCCCTTAAATCAGAAACGCATAGATTGATCGAACCTAATTTGAGTTACAACAAAGTTACAACAACTATTTTTTTTTATTTTCAAAGTCCAAATTGTCGATTCAAACCGTTCAATATGATTATCTAAATAAAATGTGCTTGCAGATCAAATTTTACATTTTTTTAATTTTTTTACTATTTATTAAGATGGGTACAAAATTCAATGGTTTGAATATGACTATTTTTTTGTAAAATACTTAATAAATAGTAAAAAATTCAAAAAAAAATGTAAAATTTGATCTGCAAGCACATTTTATTGTGGAGATCATATTAAACGGTTTGGATCGACAATTTGGACTTTGAAAATGAAAAAAATAGTTGTTGTAACTCAAATTTGTTGTAACTTGATCCCTCCTCTTTATGTAATATCGTTTGGAAATGTGAAGTATCCAATTTTTTAAAACAATTTTTAAACTTGCTCCGACTCGTATCCAATTATTGTTGAGAATTGTTTGTTGTACGCTATACCAGAATTGCTTATGAAATTTTGAGAGATTGATCGTGTGTTGTGCTCTCTAGGCCGAATATGAACTTGTTGTGAGTTGAATTTGTGCCTTGTTGAATTATTTGCTAAATTTGAAATGTCGCACATGTTTGTACTTGAAATCTTTGTGAGAATTGTTCATTTGGGTGTCGGTCAGAAATGCGCTTACTATGCTCGATTTGTTCATGTTTATGGCCGAATTGTAATTTATTTGGTTCCGAATCATTGTACTGATACGATTTTAGAGATGGTAGGAACCAAAGTGACATTTTTATAAATTATAGGGGCCATCTTGCAAATATTAGAACTTAAGTAATATGTTCTGGATTGAGTGACTTAAGATATAAAATGGCAGAACTTTAAAAGTTGAGGGTTGGATTAAATTGTGACCCTTGGTAATATCCCCTAAACCGAGGGGCCTCAGTGAAAAATCTCATGTATAAATCGGATGAGAATTAAAATAAAATTTGTTTGGGCCTTGTCTGTGATTGGGCCGAAAAGAAAAAGGAAAATTTAATATGGAAATTACATGTATACATCTATATTTGGGATCCAAATCTGAAATCCAAAATCATGAACAGTACCGCTGAAATTTTTGAAATTCTGAATCCAGCTATTGAACTGTTTCGAGATACGTGCACAGAAAAATCAGCTATTTCGAGATGCGTGCACAGAAAATGTTGAACGGCTGGATTCGGAATTTCAGGAATTCCAGAGATACTGTTCTAGTATCTCGAATTTCAGCTGATTTGAATTCCTATATTTGTACCTTGTGAGGATGATTGAAATGTGCTTGATACGGAAAACAACTCCATTTTGAATTTTGTTATAGTGATTTTTTATGGGATCTTTTTGTAACTATTACTTTAGCTTGTGTGATTTTCATGTTGAGGAATATTTGTACTCTTTCTTAATTGACGTGTCTTGTTACGATTATGTTTTGAAATTTATGTTGCTTGAAAATAGTAGTTCATGTTAAATTATGTATTCATGTTTTTTGTTATTAACTTATTACGGCTAGTAAATTGGGGGCTAGTCAATAATATCAATTAAATTATGTTTTAAAAAAGACTTTCTCTATCGGTACTAAACATACGACCGGTAGAAGAAGAGCTTCTCATATCTATCGGTATGGTACTCTTACCGATAGAAATTATAAAATTCTTTCAATCAGTCATGAGTTCCTACCGATAGAATAATTTTTATATTCTATCGGCACAAAGTCGATAGAAGTATTGATGTTTGCTTCTATCTGTCTCTAGTGAGAAATAATTCGTTACTACATTCATTTTTAACCTCATAGAGTTTACAATTCTGTAGTAGTGTGCCATTTGCAGAGAAAAAACATAATCAACCACATCCATAACAATCACCAATAGAATAAGAGGAATGCTTCTATGGACTAAAACTATAGTCGGTACTGTTCATTTCTTGTTGATCCAACGGTTCATACATTTTTACTTATTTTTTTTGTCGAAAGGGTAAAATGGTACATTGACTTCATTGGAAAAAAGACCCTAGCCCACTCCACTGGAGGCATCAAGTGCAAGCGCCTCTTTCCCTCTCGCGATCCAGGAGCGTATCCTCTGCGGAGCTGTGCGGAGCTTTTAATCTGGTCTGTTCGTTTTGAATTGGCACGAATCTCAAAGCCCAATAATACTGCCCCCTCTGTTAGCCCGAATATCAAAGCGGCTGAGAGTTAATCTGGTCCGTTCGTTTTGCTCCGCAGAGGATAGTCTCCCCTCGCGATCCAGCCTCCGAGGCACCCCTCCTCTCTCACGCAAAAGAGAAAAACTAGGTCTCGTTCGCGACCCCTCTCTCTGAGCTCACAGTCTTCTCGCCGCAACGGAGGCGGCGCCACCGCATCCTCCTCCTTACCACCTCAGACTGCACTTTCGCTGGAGACGTTGCTCTTGAAAATTAAATGGGGTGATTTTGAGGGATCGTTTTGGAGGCATCGCTGGATACTTCACTTGGAAGTAAAGGGGGTGATTTTGAGGTTAATTTTTTTACCAATTTCTTGATGTAATATTTTAAACTATGTTGATTTTTGTGATTTTGAGATGATATCTCACAGTTTGAATTGGATTTAGTCTCTTTACTGGTATTTAGCAAATTGAAGTACATATGTTTCTTTTTTACAACTCTAGTGTCAAACGATTAGAAATGTTCTAATAATTATTATTTAAACTCTAGTGTGAAACGATTTGAGATGCACTAATTTAAAAAAAAAAGCTTTCATTGTGTGTACTGGTACGATTATCCTTCTTTGGATCTGATTTGACACTGGTACCAGTGTCTTTTTTGTGCGCTGGTATGAATTTGTACCAGCTCTTGTACTGAACTGGTATATTAACCAGAAATTATGTAAAAGCATGTCCCTAAGTGTGTACCGTTTCTTAAGTGTGTCCAAATGATACCCAAACCTAACCACAATAAAAAATTTAATTATTCCAGATAATTTATTCTAACCACTCCCCTAGGTCATAATGAAAATTAATTACTTTAACCCTTTCAAAACAATAGTAAATAAGCATAATCATAATATTCTAGATATACACCTTCCAATCTTGAGCAAGACCCATGGCTGTCTTTCCGTATGCAATTGAGAAATTAAGCATTTTGGCTCTCCTTTCGGCAGCATAAACATCCTATGACAATTATAAACAAAAATAATAGGATAAACATTCTGTGGGATCCTTATTCCAGTATACTATTTGCATGTGTTTGAAAATATGACAGCTGCAAATATTGGGAATAATTCGATTTATACAAGAAGATGGCACAAATAAAAAGAAATATATGCTGGTATATCTCTTCCAATGTATTTGATCTAAAATCACCTTTCCCTGATGGTAAATTTCAAAATCCTCCAAATCATCATCTGGGAACCTTGCCACCGCCGCAATAACGTTTACATCAGTGTGGCTCACTAATGAACTAACAGCCCGTAACAATGAATCAACATTTTTCATCCTCCCATTTGAATTGCCGCATTTTGGGTCAAACCATGTTTCAACCTACAGAAAATAATTTCTATTTAGTTCCTTATTAGAATAGAAGCAATCAGGGGCAGAGTGAAATTGAAATTATTTAAGAGAAAAATAATCAACTAGAAATTATTTTGAGCATTAGGCTGTTCCAATGATAAATGTCAACTAGAAATCCATTTTGAAAAGGGAAAAATAATCAGTTGGCTGCATCATAGCTAACACCATCTGATTTGTAGTTCAAGCATAAGGGTATCTTGTATTAATTAGTAATAGAAAATGAAGCTGCCGTTTAAAGATTCCAACTAACAATGGCATAGTTCATCTACTTGCATTTTTGGAAACCAGAATTGATATAGTTCAATTATGAATGATTCCTCAACACCATGGTATGGTTGGTGCGACAACAATACATTTGGATATTTTTTTTTAAGGAATTTGGTTGAAACAAATTATAGGTACCTGTGCTACTTCCACAGCCATGATATCAGTCTGGCCACCTTGATAGAGAAATTTAATTGTCAGGTGACCCGGCTTGCGGCTTCTCTCTTCTACTCTGATTGATAAGTTCTTGTTGTATTCACACGGTGTCCTGCTCATTCATATACAATACAATCACTATAATATAGATATGAATCAGTTAATTAGCAATCACGATTCTATATTCATAGATGTCAAAATCATGATTATTTCTTAATTGAAGCAATCCTAATTAGTAATCAGCTACCGGTTTCCATTCTTTCAGTTATTTCAACATCTCAGCAAAGAGACAATGACCATGAAAAATACAAAATGGTCATATAAAAGGTGAATAACATCAAAACATAGGCAGTGAAAAGGGAATATCGGACAACTAACCTCCTAAATTCAACATCTAAATTTCTATGTTGCATTAAGTCATGGGCCATGTCATCATTGCCTAAAGCAATGAAAGCCTCCTTGCTAAGCACAAAACCTGTCTGGTTGGTTCTACTGTTGTCAGTGACTATGACTTTCACCCCTTCCTTCTTGCATAGCCTCTCATCCTTGCACCGCACCTGCACGTGCAATTGCCATCAAAAATATTCTCAACATCACTCAGACATTTCATCAAACATGTAACATACGAAACATAATGTTCGAATGAAGTAACTATGAAGGCTTGTTTAAAATGCCTAAAGTTTTAAAAATACCTCAAAGCAATTGCCGCAACTATCCCCTTCTCTGAAGAGCGCCGGGCCAGCAGCGGCAATGTAGCCGTTGTACAATTGGGTGGCCATGGCGCCATACCCACAAGCCCCAACTGGGTACAAATAGGAGAATTGTTAACTCAAAACAATTGGGTAAATGGCGGGAGGTTGTGGCGGCGATCGTCGTGCGTTTTTAAACACGACGATCTCTCTTCTCCTCTCTCGGAGGTTGACCGGAGGAGAAGAGAGATCGGGAGAGAGGAGAAGAGAGATCGTCGCGTGTCGCGACAGATAGGGTTAGTCTCGTGTTTTTTCTTTTTTTGAAATGGCGGGAGTGAAATTACATTTTTACCCTTCCGACGAGAAAAAGAGTGAAAGTTCCAAATTAATATGAACTGTCCGATTAATATGAAATGAACAGTACCGATTGCAGTATTAGTCTATAGAAGAATTTGCCATAGAATAAATATATGACAATTAATTGCAGAGGAAAAATGATCAATCATATTCAAATACATTATCATCAATAGAATAATCAATTAAATATTGGATGAGATAGACAAATCTATAGATAGATACTAATCTTGGATGGGTTTTTCTACTGTAGACCTACAGTACTATCTACAGTGAGAATGACATATTGGTCCCACTATTCAGTCCAAAATCGATCCTTCTTATTTCTCTCTTTTGAACCTTTCCATTTCTCACCTGTCCAGAATATTCCACACCCTTCCACTCGCTCTCGCTGTGCTCTTCAACGACGCTCTTTCTTTCACTCCGATTTCTCTCACTGCGATTTCCTTTTTTTCCTCCGCTACCACTCTCTCTTCCACTCGCTCTCGCTGTTTTGAGGAGACGCTCTTTCTCTCACTGCGATTTCTTACAAGTTTGAAGCAGGTTCTCACATTTCACTCTTTTTTTAATTCCCTCGTCTTCTTTTCTTACAATTTTACTCTCTCTGTCTTTGATTACTGTCCATGCGTTGTTCATCTCTAAATTGCCATTGTTTGTGAAATTGAAAATCCCAATTGTTAAACCCTAATTGTTAAACCTCCATTATTAACGCAAAGGTGCTGTTAAATGGGTATAGGTGCTGTTAAATGGGTATTAAATGGGTATAGGTGCTGTTAAATGGGTATATAATGGAGGTTAAACTGGTATAGGTGCTGTTTTGATCTCCGGGTATAGGTGCTGTTTTGATCTCCGGGTATAGGTGCTGTTAAACGGGTATAGGTGCTATTAAATGGGTATAGGTGTGTCACAATGGCTGAATTTTATGCATATCGATTCCATCCACGTGTAGGAAGTGCCCTCACAATTTTTAGATCAGGTCGACTATTTCAACAAATCCTTGTCGATGCATATCTATCCGTTGAATTAGAAAGACTATCATTTATACAAAAAAATCAAGAACATCTCAGATCTGAAAATTACAACAATATTCAAAATGCTATCACACAAGGAAACACAATGGGTAAACAAGTGTGCAAAAGAATAGTATTACCAGCTTCTCATGTCGGAAGTCCTCGATATATGCTTCAAAACTACAATGATGAAATGGCAATATGTCGACAACTAGGAATGCCTGATCTCTTCATCACATTTACATGTAATCCACAATGGCAAGAAATATACAAAATGTTACTTCCACAACAAAAACCAGAAGATAGACCTGATATTCTTGCACGTGTTTTCAAAATGAAATTAAACAAATTGTTACAAGATATTAAAGACAATAATTATTTCGGCAACACCATTGCCTGTAAGTGAAATTTCTATACTCCTTATATTTTATTATCAACTAATAATGATAGGAATTTAATTTAACTTGTCTTTTCTAACAAGAACAAATTAATTAACAGATGTATACACTATTGAATTTCAAAAAAGAGGCCTTCCACACGTTCACATGATATTGTGGTTGGCAGATCACAGCAAATTAAAAACCCCGCAGGACATAGATCGGTGTATATCAGCTGAAATACCAGACCCAACAAGAGACCCAAGCGGATATGATGCCGTAACCAAATTCATGATACACGGTCCATGCACCGGTAGCATATCAGAAACATGATGCATGAAAAATGGATCATGTTCAAAAAACTTTCCAAAAAATTATAGCGACAGAACAACAATAAATGAAGATGGTATAGTCATTTACAAAAGAAGGAAAACAAATTTCTTCATCGAAAAGAAAGGACTAAAATTAGATAATCGTTTTGTTGTCCCTCATAATATTGACTTAATAGTCAAATATCAGGCACATATAAATGTTGAAAAATGTCACACATCAAAACTTATTAAATATTTGTTCAAATATATATGCAAAGGAAATGACAGAACAATTGCAGAGTTGAGTCATCAATTAAAATCAGACAAAAACAAGGAAAACCAATCTCAAGAAATAAATGAAATAAAACTTTATTTAGATTGTAGATACATAACACCGCATGAAGCAGTATGGAGATTATTTCAATATGACATTCACTGTAATGTTCCAAGTATTGAAAGACTACATATTCACTTACCCAAAATGAATAATATCGTATTTACTGATGGTCAAGATATGCGAGATATAATCAATTGTGGCAACTTTGATAGAACAATGCTAACAGAATGGATGGAACTAAACAAAAGAGATCCTAAAGCACGTGAATTAACGTTCATAGAAATACCTCGCAAATACACATGGCAATCAAAAGAAAAGTGTTGGACTCCTAGGAAAAAAGGAAATCGCATAGGACGAATATATTATGTTAATCCTAATCAAGGAGAAATATATTATTTAAGAATGCTTCTTAATCTCAATCGAGGAGCCACGACTTTTGAAAGTATTTGAACAATAAATAACATCACATATAACACATTTAGAGAAGCATGTGATGCATTAGGTCTATTAGACAATGACAACGAATGGTTATTAGTAATTGAAGAAGCATCAAATTGGGCAACCGCTCAACAGTTACGCAGATTGTTCGTAAGTATGTTACTATTTTGTGAAATATCAAACCCACTAAATTTGTTTGAACACTGTTGGAAAACAATGACAGATGATATTGTATATAAGATAAAAAACACATATCATATGCACGACATAGAATTATCAGATTCAGATTTAAAAGATCATGTACTACATGAAATTGACAATTTACTAATCGATAATAATTCAAATGTACAAGCTTATGGACTTCCAAAACCTCAACAGAATTGTATACAACAACTTGACAATAGATTACTGAGAGAAGAAATGTCTTATAATGCATCAGATTTGCAAACTGAAGCTATATCTTTGTATAATGGATTAAATGACGAACAAAAAAAAATTTATGAAGTAGTTATCCAATCAATAGAATTTGACAAAGGTTTGCTCTTTTTTGTTTATGGTCATGGTGGCACAGGAAAGACATATCTATACAAAACAATAATTTCAATGTTACGATCTCAAGGCAAAATTGTTCTACCAGTTGCCTCATCAGCTTTAGCAGCTCTATTAATACCACGAGGAAGAACTGCTCATTCTAGATTTAAAATTCCAATTGATATAAAAGAAAATTCCACATGTGACATCAAAAAAGGAACACAATTGGAGGAGCTTATTCACAAAGCATCGTTAATTATTTGGGATGAAGCTCTAATGAATCATCGCTTCTGTTTTGAAGCCTTAGACCGAACATTAAAAGACATTTTAACTACAGAAAACAACAACAGTAAAGAAAAACCTTTCGGAGGTAAAACAGTTTTGCTTGGAGGAGACTTTCGACAAACTCTTCCAATTACCAAAAACGCAAGCAAACACGAAACTCTAAATGCATCAATAACAAAATCAAAATTATGGCCGCATTGTCAGATTTATAGACTTAACAAAAACATGCGTTTACAACATCCTCACATGTCTCAACAAGAGAAAGAAGATGCAACAAAATTTAATGACTGGTTATTAGCCATAGGAAATGGTACTATTCCAACCAAGAAATTATTCGATGATCTCGAAACTGATTTGATAGAAATACCAAATGATCTGTTAATACAAACAAACAAAGATAACAAAAAAGCTATTATAGAAACTATTTATGACAATTTTCAAATGCTTTACAGAGATGCTCAGTACCTAAGAGAAAGAGCAATAGTTACTCCAACAAATGATGATGTCGATATGATCAATGACATGATACTCAAAATGATACCAACAGATTCTACAACATATTTTAGCTCAGATACAATGTCAAATTCGACAATTCCTTTAGAAGAACTTCAAACAATGTACCCTCTTGAATGTTTGAACTCCATCAAACAAAATGGCATTCCAAGCCACGAATTAACACTAAAAATAGGATGTCCAATTATGCTAATGCGTAACATAGACCAAGCTAACGGCATGTGCAATGGAACACGATTAATAGTCACACAATTAGCACAAAAGATAATAGAAGTAGTGATAATCACTGGTCCCAATAAAGGAACAACAGTCTATATACCAAGGATAATTTTCAATGTAAAAGATCCAAAATGGCCATTTACGTTAAAACGCAAACAATTTCCGTTAAGATTATGTTATGCAATGACAATCAACAAAAGCCAAGGGCAAACTCTTAACAAGATAGGAATTTATCTTCCTCGACCAGTTTTCACTCATGGACAATTGTATGTTGCACTATCTCGAACCACATCTAGATCAGGTGTTAAGATACTCATTGAAAATCCAAATAACAGTCACCCAAATTATACTCAAAACATTGTTTATACTGAAATCTTCAATGATTTAGGTATAATTCTACATAAACATTGTTTCTGTTAACCATAGTGTAAACAAAAAATGAATATTTCAAGATTCTTTTTCCTTTTTTTTTTTGCTTATCAGTTTATACAAATTTTTCATTTTACTTTTAACTAACACTATCAACATTCCTATAAATTTTCAGATGACCACTGAAAAGAAAATAACGCCCCTTGCAGCACTTACAACAGAAATGTACCGACAAAGAATCATGGGAAGAATTACTAAACTCTGGACAGCACAAAGTCCAACAGATGGAAAAATATTTTCACATGATTTCATCTTTGTTGACAAAGAGGTAGTTTATTATTTTTCATTGCTTTTCTCACCTTCAAATAAACAACAAATAAATTTGCTGTATTGCATAACTATTCACAAAATTTTACCTCTTCCTAAATATTTATATATATTGGCTATTACTAAGCATAGTATTTGAGGATTATTTAAATTCTAAATACTATTTTAATATTTACAACATTCTACCTATTTTTCACAACAGAACTGCTCATTTCCAACATATTCAACAAAATCCAATAGCAAATTACCTTCACCTTTCTATTGACCCAAATCACAAAACAATTACTACTATTCTTGGATCGTTACTAACAAACTATTCTCATTTATTCAGAAGACAGCAATAGAAGGTTTTATTGATGTAGACGATCCGAATGCAGATGATATATTACAAAAAATAGAAGAAGGATTTGTCTATGAAATATACAAATTTAGGTCAGATGGTAGCCGAGACCAATACAAAACAGTGAATCACAAAGTTCGGATCCAATTGACAGGAGCAACAGAAATCACTAAAATCGAACATGACGATGCAGCATTTCCACAGCGATACTTCGACTTTAAACCACTCAAAGGCATTGGCACAACTATCAAAGGAGCTAAAAAAATTGTCGGTAAGTACCTATACAATATAATAAAGCACTTTGCAAACACATGACATTTGTAAAATTAATAATTCTAACTCAAATTCGATGAATCAGATGTCATTGGACAAGTAATTTCCATTGGACCAATAAAAAGGGTCCTAAAAAACAACACACAGGTCAGCATAAGAGATATAGAAATAGAAGACGAAAGGTACAATTATATGTTATCCTCTTCTAACTCACTCAGTAACTTTCTTATTCTCTTCTTGTCTTATTTAATAAAAGAGGCTCCTATTTAGTTCACAATTTTTTCAAATTGAACATTTAGATTACCTAATTTGTCGTTCTACTATTCTATAAAAGTACAAAACTATCTTAAAATCTAATATAAAAAAATCTGCCCTATGTCATTTCTCTATATGTGTGTGTGTGTGTCTCTGTGTGTGTAGATAGATAGATACACCCTCACATAAATACATATATAGATAACTATATACTACACTATTACAAAATTTGAACTGAATATCACATAAATATATGTAAAATGCTCATTTGTTTATCCTTCAAACAACTCTTCCAATACAACTAGCACTATGTATACTAACCTTACATTATATGCAACTCTATCAAAGTATTAATAACATTTGTGTTCACAATATCACAGGGATGACAAAGTGTTGATTAACATATGGGAGGACTACTTGCCTCAAATTGATTTCCAAAGAATACAAGAAGAATAAAAAACACAACACGTTGTTCTTGCATTTAGTTCTCTTCAACTGGTTTTTTTTTCAAGTAAGAATTTTTCATCCACCAAAAAAATAATAGCAACTATTTTCACTATCAATTTAACTTGAAACCAAACAATTTCAATTATAAACTCACATATCTGTGAAATCACAGAAAAATGGAATCTCAAAACATATTCTGCCACAAGGATATACCAAGACCAATGGCTACCTGAAATACAAGACTTTCGAAAAAGGTACTAATATGTAATAACCAACAATGTGATATTCACTTTTTCAACTAGCAAACACTAAGCCTAACAAAATTTTAACTTAACTATATACAGAATAGCAAAAAAAAAGAAACAACTCCTAATACTTGAAGCCACAACATCAGAAGGACAATCCGATAAGCAACTTCCTCCCTCAATTTCCATCAAAGAACTTCACCAAATGTGCACGCCAGAAAATCAGGTAACCACTAAAACAAAAAAAAAAATACTAACACCATCAAATACAATTGTATAACACAATAATAAATAAACTACCAACAATGCAGGAGAAATTATTCAATGTTGTTGTGAAAATCACTGTAGTCCTAGATGAAAATGGATGGTACTATGATGCATGTCCAACACATAAGACACGTGTCAGAAAACCATACTACATCTGTGCCCACTGTACAACCAGCGTCCCAAGACCTCAGCCATGGTAAGTTTACTATATTAACAACCCAAGAACAAAATTATTCAATTCTTATCAACTTCTCTCTTATTAATTATAAAAATCTTTTAACAAAATCCTTTCAATTCCAGGTTAAATTTCAGTTTAATTGCCGAAGACGACACAGGAGAAGCAGAATTCGTTTTCATTGGAAAACAAGCTGAGTACTTGCTCGGCTGTTCAGCACATGACCTTCTGAACCAATCCAAAAAAAAGGAATACTTACCACCAAAATTTAATGAACTCATCAACAAAAAATATTTGTTCACAGTACAATGGGGGAGAAACAAATTTAGGCAAAATTGCATCAACTACCAAGTGATAAACTCAGCACCTGCACCACCCACAACTCCACAACAGCTCCCATTACTATCAACAAAAGAAACAATATCACCTAACCTATCGACAACACCCACACCACCGTATGAGAAAAGCAGGTACTAAAAATAAAATACAATGTTTTCACAGTTTTCAATCACTACTGATTCTTTTAATTCACTTTATAATCCACTTTTACAACTAATTTGCTCTTTCAGTTCTGAGTTACGATCGAAACTTCCAGCAACTTTAGACACAAGGAGACAACTATTTGTGGAAGAACCATCAAAGAGGCCACGAACAAGGTATTGAAAACTATTATCCACTATTATCTACTGTTTCAACAATATACAAAAACTCAGATAGCATAACCAACAAAACTATTATCTACTATTTACTGTCATTTTCAAAATCAAACTTTTCCTAAATATGCAAAATACAACATCAGCCTACATCCCAACATCAATCCCATGTCCTCTACAACCCTAAATCCTAAATTAACCCGAAATCCTAAAAAAATTATCATATCATACACAAAAATATAGTACTCTCTCAATTTCACACACACTTACAACAACACCATCAATTGCAACCCCAACTTCTAGAGCATAACCCCAAACCTTTGTTGCAACTGTACAGTCCAAAATACCAACCCTAAACCCTTCTTGAAACTTCTTTTGTTTTCCTATTTTTCTGGAAAGTTACATTATGGCACTAACCTCATTATAAAAAAGACAATTTCACAAACCCTTCCACACCAACATAAAACAAAAAAACATAAATCAAAACAGGGTATACATGGAGTTTCAAACTCATTATATGAACTTTCTGTATAATAAGAAGTATTAAACTCCATGTATACCCTTATATTATTTAGATTTCATATGGCATGACAAAACATCATCTTTGTATTAGTTTTCAAATATTCACTTTCTCTCCTCAATAACATACGAGAAGGCTTCAAAAAGCGACAAAATAACACTCTTTCTTTCTGTGCAGTGGGGACATCGGCAAAGCAAAAGCCAAAGAAGAATAATGAAATCGTACCTGTGCAAAAATGTTTACATATTTTGTTAGTTATAAATCATATTTTGTGTTGGTACACCCAACAACAAAACACTTGCTCTCATTTTGTATGGCCAAAAACTGCCTTTGGAAGATTTGTGATAAAAGGATAACACGCTTTCATCAAAACGGTTATCCCTCTTCCAAACATAGATATTAGCCTAATACTAAATGCTCTCAACTGTACAGTTTTTGTTATGTTTAGATATAACTACATTGTCTTTCTATGAAGTTTTTGTAATATATGAACTTTCTGTGTAATATATAACTACAATCCCTCTAATTTCATATGTACAAAACTTTTGTATATAAACTTTCGGTGCGCTATTCTCCATCCCTCAACCAAAAATTGCCGAAGCAACGCGAGGGCTTTGGCTAGTTACTTCCTATGTTCCGCAAGCCACATCGTACCTCGAGACGAACGTTACTCGGGGGCTGCACAAATCACACAATGCCTGAGACGAAAACCATAGCAAATCATACAAATTTCATAAATACCAAAAAAAAAAGAGGGAGCAATGGCATGACTTGCTCATATGAAAAAAAAAATTCCCGAGATAGAAAAAATAATTACTTATTGACGAATTAGATGTCACCGCGCGTCCAAAGAACGTCTGACAAATAGTTAGAACGAAGAACTCACTCGGAGGCTGACCAATCATTAAGCTCTAAAATAAACTCACTCGGCTGACCAAGTAGTTCATCCCGAGACGAACTCACTCGGGGCTGACCAAGTCGCTCACCCTGAGACGAACTCACTCGGGGCTGACCAAG